>ML975290.1:0-148236 GCA_010015605.1 Decorospora gaudefroyi
TTATATATACATAAAGTAATAGGCTAATTAGCTAGTAGATAATCTACGTAACTATACAAGGTGCTCTAGGCGTATAGAAAAGAATTAGTATATACTATATAGATCTTACACACTATAAAATAGATGCTAATATTCTTACTAACGTCTATAATATATATTCTAATAGACACGTTTCCCTCTTGCATAGCGATGCACTAATATAGTAGTAGTAGATTCTAACTCTAATACTTAACAAATCTAAGAAGAAAAAGCACGCTATGTACGTGCACCTATAGAGCTAGATAACGCGTAATAGAAGGCGTTACAAGAATATTCTACACTTAAGGCCATCTATAAGAAGTAAGAGATATATAAAGAATAGCTTTATAACTAAGGCTTCTATCTACTCTTAAAGAGTTAAGTAATAGATCTTTATAATAAATATAAGGAATTGCTACAAGAGCTTAGTAGGACATACTAGAAGTTATATAGAGATTAACTAGAATTAGCTATTTGCGAGTTCTATAAATTAATCGATACAATTAAGATAGCTAGGCAACTTAGTAGGAAGGCCGCAGCTAAAGTCCTAACGCTACTAGCTGTTAAGTTTAAACTTAGGGAGCGAGCCACTATCGCCGGCATGCTCTTCAAGCCAATTTAGGACGACAAAGCCTAGGTAAGATTTGTGCAAACCTTAGCTAGATTGTGCTATAGACAAGAGACGCGGTAGCTAAAGGCGTCTAAGCGAAAGAAGGCGAGTTTGGTTATATATAAAGCCAATAGCTTAACTTTCTTAAACAAACAAAAGAAGGGCGCTAATGGTTTTTAGAAGAGCTCGCTAACTTAGGATGGCGAAATTGTAGAACAAGTGCTTAACGTACCTCCGCGCGGAAAGATCTTCGAGGTACAGTCTCGGCAGCTATACCCTATCGTGCTCCCTTATCCAGTGTGCCTTATCTGCATAGGGAATGAAGAGTTCTTATATAAACGGAGGATGCGCTATGTTCCACGAAAAGATGTCCTAAAGAAGCACGTGGAAACCCATTTCCAACTCCCTAAACTTTAGTTAAGGTTTTAATGCCGCCACCCTAGTTGTTCTGTCATGCTAGTTAACATAAGGCATATCAAGAGGCATGCGCTTGACGTTCACGAAGTGTCTCACTAATGCGCCCAAACTCTCCTCCGCTAGTACACAGTGCAACGAAAGCAAATTATCACGTCTGAATATACATAGCAACGGTTCCTTTTTGTTTTTTCAATAAAGTATGCGCTCAGATTTTGCCTCTTCTTCACCGTAGTTTTGCTTGCAGCATCTACATCTAAAGTTACCGCGACGTCTTAAGCTCGTGCAGCATGTTAGCTAGCTGCGCTAAAAGCTGTCAGCCCTCAGGGGTGTCTCAACTAGAATGTTCTACTATATCGTTACAATGACGTAACACTGCTGATCTGGAATGCTCTAGATACTCCACTCCATGTATATATTCGCTCTCTGTAGCTCTCTTAATCAAACAACCTTCTCCTTCATCTGTTTTCCCTTCCCACAAAAGCTACGGCTTCAAGTGCCGATAAGCGCATCGGCCTCGTCATCATCTTTCATTCATGAAATGTGCGACAGACTGGCATTCAATAAGACAAGGGGCATAACGCTGTTAATTATCTCCCTACAGCGCTAGCTTGATATCGGTTAGCTCGGCGGTGCGCAACGTGATATATGCGATGGAGGTACTCGGACGCGGACGCGGCTGCGTTAGCTTCCCAAACGTTGTCTAAACAGATGGCCCATCGTACCACGAGCTGAGGGTAACCGTGCGAAGGTTGTCGTTCACAGCCCACTTTCAAATGATTTGAAAACCTGCACATACAATCTGTAGCCATTGTGAAGCCTGTGATTATGTCTCGATTGGTTTCTTGTGCTAGGCACATCTTGTTTCCTTAAGCTCATTTTGAGCCACCTAGAGGATCTGCTTCATATCAAGGTACAGCTGTGGGTTGGGAGACCTCCATCTCTTACCATTAGGAAATACTTTCCTCCGAAGCTTATTAACATATGGGAGTAATGGCTGGTAATATGGCGTAAAGTTGGTCTGGGCTGTTTTGAGGAAGTCTCGTTCATCATCCACGACGCCTTTTTTTGCGCCAGCTAACTTTTCTAAATCGAGGTAGTTCCATTTATCGAACCGTGGAACGATCCTCGCTTCCTGCGGACCGTCATAATGAATGCATATCCAGAATAGCACCCAGAAAAAGAATTCAAGATCATGCATGTAGGAGTGTTGTTCATCGTCTAAAAGAACCCCGATTGCCATGAATGCTCTGGTACCAGTCTTACCCCGAGCGCCTGAAGACTTTTCGCGCTGTTCTTTGATGGCAAGATCGAGATCGATCAAAAACGCGGGCCAGGAGGGGTTATCGTTATCTTCGTTCACTATGAGATTGTTTAGCAATATGTCGCGTTGAAGCATGCCTGCTCGTGTATGCAACGACTCATACCCGTGGGTTGCGCTGGAGGAATTTCGCGACCCAGTTGCGGCCGAGTGGCTGATGATCGCCATTTTGATCCAAGATCCGGACCACCATCTCACGTACACAGCCATGAGATGGCGGGTGTGCTCGCGTATCTTCATTAATAATCCAGCTGGCTAGTCACTCCTCTTGCTCTGGTGTCAACCGCTGTTGGTGTTGATGAGCTATTACGCGCGGCGGCCGGCGACTCATTCGGTCTTGTACGGTGGATCTCGGGATGCCGTACAGCCGGCAGGCCTCTCGCTGGCTTTTAATAGTACCAGATTTGAGATCAGCTATAGCTGTTTGTATCGTTGGCTCGCGATCATTTGATTCAGGCATGTTGTGGTGTTGCTGTATCAATTCAAAAGGCCGATCGCGATTTTGGTGGAGTGGCCGGCTGATGGGGTGGCTAGCTTACCGTAGGCCAGATAGGGAAAGCGCCGGAGCTACCGGTATGTTGCGTTACCCCGCATCGCAGCAAGCTGGCGCGAGTCGAGATACGATACAATTCCTTCCGCAATCACTACAACTATGGACAGCGGCATATCATCGCTTCTCCGTCTCCCTCACGAGCTCTTGATTTTGATATTGAGTTACATTGATGTGGCAGGATGGAAGCAGGCCCGCCAAACGTGTAGGAGCCTGAACAAGCTCGCAGCTTCCCTCCTCTTCTCAAGAGTGCACTTCGAGCTCTGCGGACGTGGCTGCGAGTCCCTGTATAACATCTCCCAGGAGCCTGCACTTGCCCCCTTAGTCAAGATGGTGGTGCTCCGTAGGGTCCGCGGATATCGGAAATTTTCCAGCTTCGACACATGGACGAATAGCATACACCAGCCAGGCGCCCCAGACGATGGTCTTTGGTCGGCTTGTGAAACAACCTACTACAATAACAAAAAACTTAGCGATGAGCTCATGCTGTACGCCGAGTGGGTTGCGATGTCAGCAGAACAGAAAGAGGCGCTCTACCGAGCCTACAATGCGGACCGTGAGCAGCAGCAAGAAGAGGTTCTGGATATCAAGAACACATTATGCTTTCGTGCAATGACCACTTCGAAGGCGAAGTTCATCCACCCTGACAGGGCACTCGATACGGGAACAGCAAACGTAGCAGTCCGGCAGCTAAACAAGGCGCTCAAGACACTCCACAACCTAAGTGCTCTTGAGCACGAGCCTGGGTTCCTTTACGACGAAGAGTGGGCTCTTCGATGGCGAGACCTGTACTTCCATCCCTACTCGATACTTGGAAATACGACCTATGAGGAAGATGAGGATGTTGAAGCGCTACAACTGTCGGTCGCTCTTCAGTCACTTGCGTGTTTCAAAGCAAGAGATTGCAGGCTAAAGAAGATGAGTCTATATGTTGGCGGACCAGCTTTTGCTACCCCGGAGCGCTTGCAACACCTTTGGGACGGTCAGGGGCACGAGATAACGCGCCTCTGTCGACAGCTGCGTCGAACTTCCTCAGCAGCAGCCGCAGACGCAGAGGCTTACGCCAACGACGCGACGCCTGCGGATAGTGAGCTCTATCGCCGAGAACTAGAACTCATGCGGCTTGCGTTTGCTGGTCTGACGCATCTCGAGTACAGCGTGTCTGATGAAGAAGAACCAGAGGGTTGCATAACAATTGCTGCGATGCTCGCCTTCCAGTTTCTTTCGACGGCCAAGAGTCTCCAGAAACTCCGTCTAGCAATCGGCAGACTCGTGGACGGAATCCTTCTGCCTGTGTACGGATCTGACGAGAGACAGTGCGTGACGGGTTCCATGTTGCTACTTCGGAACCTTGCCCTTCACGCGCCCTGGAGCCAGATTCGCAATATTGAGCTTGAGATCGCCACCGATAGGACTACTCTAGTAAAATTCCTCCTTGCTCGCAAGAAGACGCTGCGGTTTCTCACGCTCATACGCATGTCTCTAGTGCGGTTGAGAGACCCTCGGAACACGTGGGAGCCGACTCTTACAGAGATTGGACAAGGTCTCCGCTTAGAGTCACTTACAATTGCAAAGCTCACCGACACACTAGACGATTGGGGACCAGGCGTTCAGCCACGCATGCTGTTTGATAAAGAGGACAAACGCTGGGAAAATAAAATTGGCACCTATGAAGCATACTACAATGATAGTATTCGTCGTATAATTCATGGGGAGGATATCAGTTCACTTGATCCACCACAGGCCGAGGCTGAGCAGCATTAGTCAGACATGCAGCTATAGATGCGTAAATCTAGGAACAGTAGTAGCATGAATCTTAAGTAGATGGTATTATCTTCGGTAACAGAGTGTATGAAAGCGCTGCTTTATTCCATTGTTACTTTTCCCTACTCTTCTGTCTGTAAGAGGCTCTGAGAGCCTCGTACAGGCTCTCACGCGCCTTCCAATACACATCACATTATGCATGCTCCTTATGTCTTCCATTGTCACCAGTCAGTCAAAGGGACGGGGGAGAGCCCCTAACCTAGTGAATGTTTAATGGTACGCCCCGCAAGACCCTGTCACGTGCGTCCAATCGGATATACCCTATACGTCACCATATATATAACCGGTATACCGGATATACCCTACAGGGTCCAATCCTACAGCTCAACTTTGTAGGATCGTTACTAAACAGGCCCTAGGCATCTGTC
This sequence comes from Decorospora gaudefroyi, assembly GCA_010015605.1. NCBI lineage: Eukaryota > Fungi > Ascomycota > Dothideomycetes > Pleosporales > Pleosporaceae > Decorospora > Decorospora gaudefroyi. The sequence continues at coordinate 5,106 of ML975290.1, forward strand.
TTGCGTAGCAGCAAACGCGCGAAAAACATCACCATCTGCTGCCACCGTCCAGTGGCAGTGCCACGGCCGCACGTGCTTGACGATCGACTGCTCGTCCATGTACGGCTGCAACGGCTGGTACCACGTCTGGTGCTTCTCCGTCCGGATGGCCTCCAACCGCACGAACATGCCGATGCGGCGCACGACGGACGTTTGACTGAACCGCGCCAACCCATCCATGGCCTCCCACATCGCCGCCTCGACGGGCTCGGCCCGCTGCTCCTGCCTGGGATCGGGCTCGGCCACGGGCTCTTCGATGCATGCCATCAACTCGGGCCGCTCCATGCCCACCAAATACGGCAGCCACGGCGTCCGCTCCAGCCACGGGTTCACCTCGTCCCTCTCGCCCTCCTGGATGGTGTTCTGCGCCCGGGTCTCGACGTTGGCCCACGCCTTGGCCATCTTCTCGCCCACCTGCGCCCACGCTGCGTCGCCGTCACGGGCACGACGTCTGGGCCACCGTCGCCCGGCTGGTGGACCTGGAAATACTGCGACCCCTGGCCCTGGACCAACATCCGCTGGCAATGCACTTTCTTGGAATACCTGTCGACGCGCTCCTGTATATTCTTCTGCTGTACCCGGGTTGGGCGTCCGCCTTTCTCTGCTGGCGACCACTCGTGGGCGTCTCGCCACTGGACGCGGTATAGCAACGTGCGACTCGAGTAGAGTGACGATTGCAGCCGCAGGTGAGAACAATCCTAGGTTGCAGCCGGGCTCATAACTGTTCAGGATTACGTGCAGGAAGAATTGAAGGATTGAATTGAGGTGATATTGTATGTGACTATGAACAGTATATGTAGGAAATCAGAGGTGGCTGGTACTGCGTAGTACAGCAGTGGAGTCATGAAACTGCTATGTAGTACAAGGGAAAAGGAAAACCTCCAGAACCGCGACAGTAGGCAGTTGAGACATATCCCGTCCTGACATCGTGACAGCAAAGGAAAAGACTTCTTAATGGAGCTCTGGACAAACTAGAAGAGCAGTGTTGCGAAAACGTAGCAACTTGCACGATCCCGACAATTCTAATAGACATTATCGATAGAGCCACAGTACGGCGTATCGCAGAAATGTTTACCGCTGCTGTGACATCTCTCTCAATGGTACAACATCAGTTATTCCTTGGTCGTGCCGCTGACAGCCACAACAATCTTTCCCTGAGCATGCCCACTAAGCAGATGCTCGTATGCCTACACGCACCAGTCAGCTAGGTTTATCACACAGGCGAATCAGACATACTTCTTGAGTTTTCTCCATACTCACCACTCTATCCAGATGAACTTTCAGAGTTCCATCTCCAACCATCATCGCCAACTCTTCCAGGGCTACCAAGTTCGACACACCCGTCACTTGTATGTATCGCCTTGGTGTACCGCCCAACCACGGTGGCAATAACATGTTTTTAGCCATGGCCCCGACGCTGCTTAGTATGCCAGCATAGGTGTAGCTGCGAGCGCGAGCACCGACTGTAATATGCGGCTTTCCTTCCGCGAGGAAGGCTGGAGAGTGGTGGAAGATGTCTTGGATTCCTACCGCATCGATGACAGCGTCGAAGCGGGATTGGCCGAATGATTGCGCGAGATATTCGTAAACGGGTGCGTGCGCTACGTAATCAACAACCTGTACAGTTCCAGTACTGCCATCCTTCGGACCGTTGGGTTCTGTAGACAATTTCTCCAGCCATTCCATATTTCTACTAGAGCAGGTCGCAACGACCCTGCCGTTTGGGCCCACTGCATGCTGACACATCTGTAGTACGAGATGCCCAATACCGCCACTAGCACCGTTCACAAGTACGCTATTGCCCGGCCTGAGTTTCGCTGCCTTCATAAGCTCCAGCGCCGTCGCACCAGCAATACCGAGACCGGCGACCTCTGCCAACGACGGCGCATCCGGCTTCTTGACTATTGCAGTATGGTCTACTACAACGTATTCAGCCAGCGCGCCGGATGTGCTCTTCGCATGTTGTGATACAGGAACTGTTCCGAAGACGGGCGTGCCGGGCTCTAGCTTACGATCCCTTGGAACTCCAGAGCCCAACGATACGACGGTGCCAGAGAAGTCCATTTCCGGGATGGCCGGCGATGCTCGGAAGAAGAAAGGTAGGAGTTGCATGATGATACTGCCGCCGGGATTTAGCGCGCAATGGGATACCTGGATGAGGATCTGCGTTGGTGCCGTGATGGTGGGTACTGGTAGAGACGACAGTATGAGGACGTCAGGCGGTAGGCCGGAGCAGGTGTGCGTCCATGCTTTCATAGCATTTCCTATACTTGAAGTGCTCATTGTGATGGTTGATTAGATGCGATTTAAGACTAGTGTTGACACCCCTTCTTTTCGTCACTATCGAGAGGTTATAGCAGAAAAGAACTTAAAAGAACACGTTGCCACAACGCAGACGCCACGTGAATGACACTCCTCCCAGCTCGCATGTCGGGTGCAAATACGAGGGCTGAAGTAACAGCTGATGATATCGGAACGCCGTCATATCAGGCTGCCGTGCGAAACTCCTCACTAGACTTCGAGATCTTGTGCCAGGCAGAAGACATGTGAATGCCATGCCTGCTATCTCACATGTCGGGAGTGAATACGAGAGCTGAAGTGACAGCCACTGACAGGTGATGAGATCTCAAGATCGGAGGCCGTCACGTCAGGCTGCCGTGCAAAAGTCCTCAACTGCCCTTCGAGATTATGTGACAAACAGAGTATCGAAGAGGCGACTCTTCTATATCCAGATGAGCCATGATGCTAGAGAAAAATAAGTTACGTGGTAGGAGAATGGAAGGTGGCGTTCGGATCCGGCTTCTCGTCTGTCGGCTGCATCTTCCCGCTTTTGTGCTTTGCGGGGTGAGCCGAGGCATTGACTGACAGTGGCACCAGAAGCACCACACCCAAAATAATGAACATTGACAAGATGTCCGCTTGTCCTTCAGCAGCTACTTTCACTTCGCACCTGTCAAGGGCGTCAAACAGGCAACCATATTTCCAACATGACGGCACGACCACTTGCAGCTTCCTCATCAACAGCTGGCTTCTTCCAGGCTCTTCCCATCCTTCCACCTCAATACACGACATTAGAATCACTACCCGAAGCCGTCAAAACTCAGTATAATAGCTCCGTAGAGGTTTCAGACGATAAAGTTGTCGCTCGGATAATCGACCTATATCTTTCTCCCGATGCCACCAAAGTAACGAAGCATGCCCATCATCTCGCTCGGCTATCACTCAACCCTTCCGTCCTAGTTCACGCAACAGATGCTGAAACAAATCATCCCGTGCTTCGACCGCTCTCCACATTTGGAGCAGAAAACAAGTATGATCCTCTCTGGACTACTGTGGGATGGCAGAAGTTGAAAGTGATCGGGTACCAAGAGGGCATCGTTTCAGTGGGATACGAAAAGTCGAATACTCGCTTCAATAGGCGCATACATCAGTTCATTTGCAATCATCTATGGAGCTCGACAGGTACCATGACCGGATGTCCTCAAAGTATGACTGATGGCGCTGCAACGTTGTTGGACAAGCATCGCAGCGATTCTGACGGTGATCAGCCGGGCCGCGGCAACGTTGTTGAGGAAGCATATCGTAGACTGACTAGTCGAGACCCCAACATAGCATGGACAAGCGGGCAGTGGATGACTGAGAGATCGGGTGGTAGCGACGTCTCCGGAACCGAGACCGTCGCCACCCGTATGTCGACGCAAGAGCTGGATCAAGAAGCGAACGATGGGAGGGATGTGGATGCGGACGGAATGCCACTGGGTCCTTGGAAGGTTGACGGGTTCAAGTGGTTCAGTAGCGCAACCGACTCCGAGATGGCCGTGCTCCTCGCTCGCACTTCAAAAGGTGGGCTATCAGCATTCTATGTGCCCATGCGTCGACGTATGGGCGATAAAGTACCGTCGGTCGGTATGATCAATGAGGAGGCACCACCGCAATCCGAACTCAACGGCGTCCGTATTCAAAGGTTGAAGAACAAACTCGGTACGAAGTCGCTACCAACAGCTGAACTCGAACTCAAAGGCGCACGCGGATGGCTCATCGGAAAAGAAGGACAGGGCGTAAGGGAGATATCCGCTATCCTCAACATCACGCGCTTGCATACCGCGGGAGGCAGCGTAGCAAACTGGGCACGCGGACTCGCCATCTCTCGCGCATACAGCAAGGTCCGAAAGGTCAGAGGCGGTTTGCTGCAAGACAATCCGGCACACATTACGTGGATGGCTGAGGAAACGGTTAAATACCACGCTGCCGCTCACTTTGTATTTCTCGGTATTGCGATGCAGGGCGCTTTGGAGCAAGATTGGGAGAAGATGGTTGCGAACACCAAAGCTGAGCAGCTTATTCCGAGGGACAAGGCTACCGTCGCGATTTTGCTGCGACTCTTACTGCCCGTTATGAAAGCGCAAGTCAGTGTGGCGTCAGTCCATGGCCTGCGACAGTGTATGGAGTGTCTTGGTGGCGTCGGGTACTGCGAGAATAACGAGGACGGTGGACTTCTGAACATCGCGAAGATCTATCGCGATAACCTCGTAAACCCCATTTGGGAAGGGACAGTCAGTGTCATGGCGGAGGATGTTGTGCGGGTACTCACGGACAAGCGGCTTGGTGACGGCGACATACTAGCTAATATCTTCACGCCATGGATTAAAAAGGTTCTTGCTTGCTATGGGACAGCTTTCGACACGGAGGTCACGATTGTTGAAGAAAGGATGCAAGCCCTGCTCCGTCTCGTCCACGGCGCGTCAAAAGAGGAGATGCTTTATCGCGGGCGTGAGATCTTGGAGAACCTCGAAGCCATCGTCAGCAGCGTAGCGTTGATGTACGACGCACATGCTAATCCCGATTCTGTTGCGCGGGCAGTTGCTGTACGATGGGTTCATTCCAAGTCGCTGTCCCCGGAGGTGTCTCGGAATGCCGGGGGTTGGAGGCAATCGATGCAAATGGATAGGCACATTTTCCTCGGAGAATGTAAGGCGTTGGTGGAAACGCAGGCAAAGTTGTAGTTTATACCAACAAGAAAAGCAACAAGGTAACGGTGTGGGTAGAGAGTGAGAGGTTACACTAAAGATAGGCATGGCCAGCTTCACTATCGATACCTAGTTATCCGCGCAGGAACAAGACCAACCCGTCTCAAAATCTGGCCTGAATGCATGTCGCGCAGTGGAAGTGTTTTCCATAGTCATCGCAACCAACTGCTAGACTGTGAGCCATAAGCACAGCTTATAGACCCAGTTAATCTGATGAGGACGCCCTTGTCGTACCGCGCATCGTAGGTAGTAAGCTCGCCTCCCCGCATTCTCCGACGCGGCTTCCCGACTGGTGCCCGCCATCAGCCTTGTGGGTCTCCACCTCCAATACCGAAATCAGTCAAGCTTCACCTCTCCTACGGTGTCAACACGAATCTCAGCGTTGATATATTCGATAGACAAGGTTATGACAAAATACTCCTCAACCAGCAAGATCAACTGCAGTGTGAACTGGAAATTCTCCAACTTGGCAGGATGGCACAGTGGAATTGGTGGCTCGAGGCTTTCCTCTCTATCATGTTCCAACCACTGGGTCGGGAACAGGCACAGGAGAGTAAGCCGACTTGTCGTTGTTCGCTCTAAACGTCCACTGGTATGCCAATAAGAGTTCGACCGCGGCTGTATGCCAACGAGGACGGCGACCTTGGCTTGTTGCTCAACATTGGGCGCCATCGCAATTGGGAAGACGAGGAGCTTCTTAGTGGCTGCCAGTAGCCTGTAGAAGTTGTGAGATAAATGAACACCATAATGTGCAACTGCTAACTAATCGCACATCGAGTGGTTAGTTTCACCGCATAGCCCTCGTTCCGAACGGGGTATTCTCCGAAGCCGACTAGAAACGTGCGATAGACTATAGTGGTGACCCATGTTTGAAAAACGCATCTAGCATTTACGATATGCATCTCGGAAGGAAGTTATAAGCTCATCTCCCTTTCCGTATGTCGTTGCCTCTCATCCGTTCTCGTATCTCCAACCCGGCTCAGAAACATCATCCAACATGACGACCCATTGCAACAATGTCGAGCTTATCCCCGGCACGGAGCTCATGAGCGATGACAGCTCAGCGACGAAAACGCTCGTCCCAACACCTTCTTCCGATCCTCGCGACCCTCTGAATTGGAGCCGAAAATGGAAACGTGCGTCTCTTTGCCTCGCTGTGCCAAATCCTCGTTAATCGATACCGCAGTCATGGTAATGGCCTCGCAATGGCTTTTCACATGGATCTCCGTAACCGGCGCACTGTCCATCGCTCCTATGTTCCCGCTACTCGGCGCACAATTTCATCTTAACAATAGCCAGCTTGCCATGCTAACCGGCATCACCGTCATCACGCTCGGTTTTGCGAATTTCATCATCGTGCCACTTTCCAACATCTTCGGAAGACGGGCTGTTAGCTTGGTCTTCTCCATCTTGATCACGCTGACGTGCGTATGGCAGGCTATGGCAACAAGTCATAGCAGTCTGCTTGCGGCCAGGGCGGTGAACGGTTTGGTTTGCGCGACGAGTGAGAGTATTCCCGTGCAGATGATTGCTGATGTTTTCTTTCTACATGAGAGAGGGCTGTGGACTGGGGTATATTTGTGAGTCTCCTTTTGTTGTCATTTGATTGCTAAATGGTTGGCTGATCCTTGATGCAGCACGGGCTACTTCATGGGAGCCTTCCTCGGGCCGATCATGGCTGGAGCTATCGCAGCTCACCATGGCTGGCAGTCGTTTTTCTGGCTTGAGACGGCACTGTCTGGTGTTTCTATCATCCTCATCGCGCTCACATTTCCGGAGACCAAGTACCATCGCAATAACGCGGTACTCAAGATCAGTGCTCCAATCCAAACCAGGAGCGACATCATCACTAGTGAAGACCAAAGCCAACACGAGAAGCAAGCCACACATGCGGCAGCCCAAGACTCCGAGCGTAGCTCACTGGACACACCATCCGCCATCCAAGGTCGCCCATCCCGCGCGCAATTCATGCCCTTCCAAAATCCTGACCCGCGATGGAAAATGTTCATCGTACGCGACACGTGGACGCCCATCAAAGTCTTCTTCAACCCCATTATCTTATGGGCAGGGTTGATGCTCGCCGGCCCGGCTGACATCGTCCTCTTCTTCAACATCAGTGAATCGCCCATCCTAGCCGCGCCACCCTACCTCTTCACCCCCGAAAAAGTCGGCTATACAAATTTCGCCTTCGCCATTGGCGCACTCGTCGGCCTCGCAACCGCCGGCCCCTATTCTGACTGGGTCGCTGCCTGCGCAACACGTAAGAATGGCGGTGTGCGCGAAGCCGAAATGCGACTTCCCGCACTGTGGTTTTATATGGTCATTACCATGCTTTCCCTTATCCTGGGTGGCATGGCGTACCAGCGTCAATGGGCATGGGGTCACATTGTCGTCTGGGGTTACGGGTTCGCGGGTCTCAGTGTGACTACCGTGCCCACCATCTGCATCGCCTACGCGATTGACTGCTACAAGCCCATCTCCGGTGAGATCATGGTCGTCGCGACAGTGTGCAAGAACTTCATCGCTTTTTCGTATAGCTACTGGGTGTTTGACCTTGCTCACGATAGTAAGGATGGGTGGATTACGCCAGCGATGGTTATCTTTGCTTGTACAGTGGGGCCTGCGTTGTTTGCTTTTCCATTGTATTATGGTTTAGGGAAGAGGATCCGCAGGTGGACGAAGGGGAGTGATGTTCATCGCATGGAAGAGCTCATTTGAACTCAGCGATGCAGGTGGTAGTAGACATGTGGTTGCTAGGAAAAGAACGGTGAGGTGGGCTGCTGCTCCAGTTTCTTGAAAGTTGAAGGGCAGTGCATATTGTAATAGGTTCTCATCTGAGTCATCTCAGGGGAACGGACGTGATCCTGCCAACTTTCTTACGTGTTGGACGACCTAGAGCTAGCCTATAGATTGTAATTGCATGGGTTGCTTCTCGACTGACCTCACGTTTTGGCTTGGCGAGGAAGGTAAGACTCCGTAAGAGGCCTAACCCCCCCTCCCCCAATATGTGACGCCCTCACTCGTTTCTCATTCAACATATCATGCCGGAAAAACATCTCCCCTAATTGCTGATAACACATAAGCTTTTCGCTGGTAGTAGAGGAGTAAGACGATGCGTACAGCAAGCGCCTCATGTCTTGGTGTCGTGGCGTCTTACTGAGGTGAAGTGAGCACGGACCCGCGCTAGGGGCCACCAATCAAACACCTGGCAGTACGAAGAACCTCGCCTACCCCCCATCTGTTAGCGTTCGATCAATACCTACTTAAATACACGGTGCTTCCGTAACACGGCATACATCACCTTTAATCAAACGCCATGTCCATCTCTTCGCTTCAAGACAAAGTCGCCATTATAACCGGCTGCAGTTCCGGTATTGGCCTCGCCACAACCCGACTCTTCCTCGAGCGGGGAGCGTCTGTCTTCGGCATCGATATTGGCGCCCAGCCCCAAAAGCTCGCCGAAGACTTCTCCACCTTCACTTTCTACCAAACCAATCTCACGGAATCGCAGGCCGCCGAGCATGCGGTAGCGAAATGTATCGGAAAGCACAATCGTATTGACATTTTGGTCAACTGTGCCGGCGTCTCTGATGGTTTCAGTAGCGCGGATACGATTCACGATGAAGAGTTGGAGAAGGTGATGGCGATCAACTTGACGGTCCCGATTCATTTGATGAAGGCATGTCTGCCGGCGATGAAAGAACAGAAGAGTGGTACTATTGTCAACGTGGCTAGTAAGGCTTCGATTTCGGGTGCATGTTCCGGGCTCGCGTATACCGCGAGCAAACATGGGTTGGTACGTAATGCACTTTGTACTCCTAGAGAATCTGGACTGACACGTTTCTAGGTCGGCGCGACGAAGAACGTGGCGTGGCGCTTCCACCAGGAAGGCATCAGGTGCAACGCCGTTCTGCCAGGAGGTGTTCCGACGAATATTGCCTCATCGGTTCAAATGGAGCACTTTGATTCAGCTGGCTTCAACGCATTCTTGTGAGTGGTGTTCTCGATTGGCGGCCCTCTCATGTAACCTCAGCTCACTCCGGATAGTCCCGTCATACAGCTGCATGTCTCCAAAGATAGCGAAGGTGCACCGGTACCGATAATCGGTGCAGACGACGTTGCGCGCGGCATCGCTTTCCTTTCCTCGGACGAGTCGAAGATGATTAATGGCGCGATGATTCCGATCGACAATGCTTGGTCGACAATATAGCATGAACGCGACCGTGGTGCACCAGGATACATCGCGCACTCTTTGAACGGTAACCGGTGGATTCGGAAGATCGCCAGGGAGTAATTAGGACTTTCTCATTTATCCGTCTCGATTCGTACGTCCGCATCCGCGAGAAACTACTTATATTATCAACAAAGCATGCTTTCAACGTATTTCGTATCTCTTTTATAAGTTCAGGTGCCAATATGACAAGAGTCGCCAATGTTCGAAAGAATAACGTTACATTTTCAATTTGAGGTGTGTTGGTCGACCTTTAACCCGGGCAAGCTTCAAAATCATAAATCAATGCTCAAAGCTGGCTTTACCTATGCCACTGCTCTATCCGTTCTACGTCTATCTTCGCAAAATGCATTTCACTGTACAGCTCCCTATTTCACGAGACATCAATCAATGGTTGATATACTGAATGACTTAGTAAATTCGGGATTCACAGTCCTTGAAATCCACTGTGATTGGCCAGTAGCGCTCGGCGAAGTACTATTGAGCGATGACACATTCCGGATCCAAAGATACACTAAGTTATCGGTGATGAGAAGTATTGAATTGCGATTTCCTCTTGATTCAGGTGTGGTGATACCAGAAGCGAGACCGGCGAGGGATTGCTCCGGGGTCTACGATACTGATCCACTTGACTATCTTCATTGGAGACATATTGTAATAATCTACATGCTCGCCTCATGAGTGTGCAGAATGTGGTAGGCGCAATCACACCTGCACCACTACTTCATATGTATGGATACACCCTACATGATGAGAGAGGCTCCAAAACTTCGAATCTAGCCACTCCCGACACAATCCCCAACCTCCAATCCCCAATCCCCAATCCCCAATCTCAAAAAACTTCCGGGCACCCTCCTCCTCTCCTCTTCTCTCTTCACATCGCCCTAATAACATCCACCAGCGGCCCAAACCACACATCCGCCAATCGCCTATTCCCCACATCATTAGGATGCACACCATCCCCCGTCATACTCCGCGTATCAAACCCAGTCCACGCATCCACCACCCTAACCACACTTTCCTCCTTCGATATACCCGCCACCCAATCCTCAATCGCGCGGTTCAAAGCAACAACACGAGCGCCGCACTGCGAGCAACCAGCGGGATTCATGGGAATGATTTTGGCAACGAGGATGCTCATTGTAGGCTTTGAAGCACGCATTTGTTGCACGAGCTTGGTGAAGGCCGACGTGATTTGCTCAGGTGACTTGTTGTTCCAGACGTCGTTTGTGCCTAGGTGCATGATTACGATGTCCGGGTTTGTCCTGGAGAGCCAGTTGGGTAAGAGGTTTTGGGCTGCAATGTTGGTGGCGAGGTAGCCGCCCTAATCGAGATTTTCCGGCTATGGTCAGTTCATCCCTTTAGATTTTGTTGTTTGTTTGGGAAATGGCGGGCAGCAACGTACATGGCCTTCATTTTCGCCGTCATACGGGAAGCCGCAGCCTTGGGCTGGGAGGGTGCCGACAAAGTCTGTATTTTTTACGTTTGCTTGTTGGAGTTTCTGCCAGAGGTAGGCACGCCAGCAGCCCTATGGTGTATGGTTTAGTAATGCGGGTGTTGGAGGGGTCAGGGGGCCACAGTAGGGAATGTGCGTACTGGGCTTCCGGTAATGGAGTCACCGAGGGCCATGATTCGGACTGTGGATTGACGGGCTGATATATCTGCTGGCGCCGCTGCTATAGATGCTGCTAGCGAGACTGCGGCTAGGCAGGCGGAATGCAAAGTGAGTCGCATTTTTGAGCGGCTGGGTGGGATGTTTTGAGGCAGATGTAAGCGCTTCGATTCGGAGTTGGAACTTGGTAGGTATTTGGGGTGTAAAATGTGTGCGTCTTTTGTGTTCTTTAAGACTATTCTAGGAGGTGATCAAGCTGTATCCGCTAGATAAAGGCATAATACTTGTAGATGAAAACTACACCGTCATCTACTTTACTATAATGAATCCACCAGTAGAGGATCTCGAGGTCAGAAGATCACGAATAGGGCCTCGGAAGAACGATTCGCGGCCAAGGAGGTAAGTATGCCAGGTGCTGTATCTAGGAATATTCGCGGCTTGTCGCGCTCCGGGCTCGATCAGGTTAGCAGTGGAATAAACAACTGCAGCACATTTTAGTGCAGGGAATATAAAGTATTTTTGCGGTCACCGTCCTGGGTGAGGAGAGAGAGCCTGAGTTTCAGGACACCGATGTTCACAAAGTGGGGAAGTGCGTTGAAGGGTCTGGCTGCGAGAAAACCTGTCCATCTGGACGGCAGCCGAAGTGGGTCCCGCTTTTCCCCGCCTACGGTACCTACCTAGCCATCGCACCAATTTCTCTTCCCTGGCTGACTTTTGTCTCCTGAACATCGTCGTCTTTATGCATGTGTGTAACAGTGTTTCGATCGCACATTCCATTCTGTTTTGCGCGCTTTCCGGTGAGCCCATACGGTCGAAGCATGCACGCAGCCACCGCCACAATTCAACACTAGCGCCTGGGACGCGGCGAGCATTCAAAAGGGGGTCTCTTGCCCATAATCTCCGCTCTCAGGCCCTTTCAAATTTCAACTTTACAAAACCCATAATCTATCGTATGCGCTCTTCTACCGGTTACCATGGCCGCGGATACGGTTCCACTCGGTCCATACACTTACGAACCACTGGATCCAGGTTCGGTAATACGGCTGCTGAGGCTGCGAAAGGAAGGTGACCAAATACGATACGATCTTTGTACCTGCAGCCTCCTCGATCCGCCCCAATATGCCGCACTGTCCTATACATGGGGAGCACCGACTCCAACATTCGCCCACACGCTCAACGGGAACAAGCGGATCACGGTTCGAGAGAATCTCCACAAGTTCTTAGAGCACTATCGGGAGGAAGGCTATCTGTGGATTGATCAGATATGTATCGATCAGTCCAACGTCTCCGAACGGAATCATCAAGTATCGTTGATGAAGGAGATTTACTGCAAGGCTTCCTTTGTGAATGTGTGGCTACAGAACGAGTACAGGAATCCAAAATTTATGTTAAATCCAAGCTCAGGAGAACAGGCTGTGGGCGAGGAAATCGTGAAGATATTTCGGGACAAATATTGGACTCGGCTATGGATCACACAAGAATTCCTTCTCGCTGAACGTTTGCAAATTATGTTCCAAGGCGATGCGATTCCATGGGAGGAACTATGTACGGAGGTCCGAGCCTATAACGACATCAGCTCTCGAGTGGCTTTCTTCGTATTTTCATCGCGCAGCCCCGCACCATTCACTTTAAAAACATGCATCGGGCTATTCAGTGGGGCCGGCTGCCAGGATCCACGAGATAAAGTCTATGGGTTGATGGGGGTGGTTGTCGAAGATGAACGCCTGAGTATCGACTACTCAAAGTCGAAACACGAGGTTTTTGCCGACGTTGTAGCCGCCTTTTGGTCCGCATATGCAAAGGAAATAGCGCAGTCTACAGGAAAGCTGTCGAAGTCACGCTTTGCGGCTTTGCGTGCGAATTATACGCAGACCTTACACATGTTAAGGGAAGAAATGGATTTTTATAAGAACGAAGGAGAAGCGCTACAGGGGTTGATCGACGAGATTTGGTCGCTGTACAATCTGGGAGAATCATTTCAGGAACGCGAAGAGTCATCTTCTTTATTAACCGCAGTTGGCTATGAACCAGGACAGCAGCAGGATTTGGACAGTGACGCACGGAGTCAAGACGTAGCAACATCGTCAGCTCGATGGTGGTATGAGTCTACGGGCCAAAGAAGGTATTTTGAGTGCAGCTAGCGATTATCGGGCAAGACAAATATGCATGTTTCCTAGTTAACTTGTGCCAAAATTTTGAAACACCGTCCGTCTGATTTGATAAGATTTCTGCCCTCTTCTTTTACCCTGCGACTTATTTAAACTCAGCGTACGCAAACTCCGCCGAATCAAGCACACCCTGTAACTCTCCAAACGCATAAACCCCCATCATCATGCCCGTAAACGGCTGTCCGATGACTGGATTCTGAGTCAAAACCTGCGTATCCACTTCGCCCAGCCACACCCATGCCTCCCTACTAGCTGGCAACTTCTCTGCACCACACACTTCGCGGTACCCAAAGCGATACGTCGTATCCGTGCTATCAACGACAAATGTCACGTCGCCCTTTTCGTAAATGTTGCGCTCTACGGCTACCGCGTTGGTGCCCGGTGGCGTGAAGCGGACGATTCTTTGGGACTGGGTGTTTAGTGCGATGCCGATACGGGCGTGGCAGGTGTAGTTCCACCATACCACGTTTCCGGCTTCGACTCGTGGGACGGAAGGTTGGAAGGTCAGTTGCGTTTCCCAGGTTACGGGCCAGTGGCGTTGCTTTCGTAGGAAGAGGGTGGGGCATGTGGGCATGGATAGCGTGTACGGGCCGCCGTACAATGTTAGGTGGCCTGGTCGTGCGGTTAGGGAATAGTCTTTCTTTACGGGTGTGTCTGGATAGTATTAGTGGTGTGAAGGACATAAAAGGTATTTCTGGATTTAGCTCTTACTCTTTCGATACCATCCCAGAGTGAGCTTCTCGCTGGTGAAATCGTCTCGCCATTTCTTGTCCTCTTCGAGCATGTATGTGTTTGGTCCGCTCATCTGTAGCGTAACCGGCTGGCTTTCGTTGAATATTGGCCAGTCGTTCTCCCATCGAATCGGCAATAACATCGACTCCCGTCCAAACACCGATGTCCGCCATATTTCGCCTTCCCTCCTTGGTCGCACACCCAAGCACATCGCCCACCACTGGCCATCCTCACCCTCAACGATATCGCAATGTCCGGTGTTTTGCACGTCATCATCCGTCGTATTACGCCAAAGCGGATTATGTGGCGCCGGCTCCCAAGGTCCAATCGGGCTCTCGCGGCTTCGACTGACGTACTCGCAATGTCCGGACTCGGTGCCTCCTTCAGCCGTGAAGAGGTAATAGTACCCATTACGCTTGAACAAGTGAGGTCCTTCAGCAATTCCAGAGCCCGATTCCCGGATCATCTTGGGCGTAGATGTCAGGCTCCCGGATTCGAGGTCGACGGTAGATATATGGATGCAGAAATCTTTCATTTTCGATTCTGGGCTGCGGTCTACTTTCCGGTAGCAAGATGACAGATATACATGGCCATCGTCGTCCCAGAAAAGGTCAAAGTCGAAGCCTACTTGGTCGAAATACACCGGGTCCGACCAGGTGCTGTCATCCCAGATATTACTCGTCTTCACGTAGAACCCTCGCGGCCATACGCGGTCGTCAGCCTGTGGTCTATATCGATCGAACACATTCGTGATGATGTAGAAAACGCCATTGTGGTAACGGATCGTAGTCGCCCAAACCCCGCCTCCGGGCTCGGGAGTCTTGATGTCGAGTTGCGACTTCCGTGTGAGCGCGTGGCCGATCAAATCCCATTTTACAAGGTCTTTGCTGTGGTATATGGGCGCGCCAGGGAAGTACTCGAAAGACGATGTGACGCAGAAGTAGTTCTTGTCCACGCGGATGACAGATGGATCGGGGTTGAAACCAGGGAGGACGGGATTGGCATAGGTGCCTGTTTTCAAGGATGACATTTTTTCTCTGTAGAGATGGATAACAGTACTTACAACCCATCCTTTTAATCCTACCCTCCGTTCCCATCATCCACCATCCATCATCATGCACCCCGTTGCACGCCTTACACAACTTCGGTACACAATTCTCCCTCCAATCGGAAGTTGGTACCTACCTTCCCAAATTTTCAGCGAGTTTTGGTCCCGGTCTAACGCATGGGTTGCAGAGAAAAACGGTGGAGAGGGGGAACCGCGCCTGCGTTAACTACTGGTACGTTGTACGAAGGTAGAGGAACTCGTATTTTTTTAGAGGGGGTAGGGAGTTGACAAGCTACACCAAATTTGGCCTAGGGTTAATCAGTGATTTAAATACCTATACGACTATCTAGGGATCCTCCAGTTCATCGTCTGCAAGGCACAACATTACAGAGGTATTGTTGTACGATATACTTCTACTAAGTTAAGCTGCCCGCATTCAAGATGTTGTATCCATGCTTCTATAAGAGATGCAGCAAAACCTAAGAAAACAAACTCTAAAGTTCTGCTCCGCGAAGAGATATAACAATACTATTTTCAATGTTGTAGATGTTGCATAGGGTACTCAAAGGAGAAGTTTGGTCGACGACAGTGACACTGGTGGAATTGATGCTGATGTACTGTCTAAGCTGGCCACACAAATACTGAATCGGCCCACTCTGGCGACAGCTTGTCCAGACTGCTACATTACTGTACACGCGCGCCCTCAAGCCATCGTAGCGAATCTCTCGTGATACTCAGTGCACGTGCGCTGCTCAACGTTGATGTAGAAAACAGCCAGATCACATCGAGCGTGCACCGAATCTGCCGCATAAGCACATCACCACCCACTAACCCACCATCCCACAAACTCATGAAGAAAAAAATAAGACTTATACCTCGTTTGCGTCCCAAGCATCTAGTTCATCTCCCACCCCCCGTTCATAATTGAAATAAGGGATATTAGACTCATCCAGGCAGCACCACGAGGAGGCGCAAGGGTCCGACTTCTGCTGCCCGTCCACCTCTTGCGATCAACCCTCAGCATTCGAAAACGCTAGTTGATCCTTTACATTCTCCAGACAGAGATTTTCCATGTAGCGACCTGTGTTGCTACTTCCAAACAAAAGCTGCCAGTACGGCAGTATTAAAGCCTCGCCAGTATGGCAGTATCGGTAGTCGGGTACGGACGAAACGGGGATAGGGACGGGGACGCGAACGCGTCGGGCGAGGGAAGCGAAGAAAAACCGTAAACGCACAACCTTGAGGGTCACAATTGTTTGCCTGCAAGAACACAGCCAAGGACCTTGCGGTCTATCAGAGAACACCTACCGTCTGTCCCCGAAAGGGCAGACGGCAAGCTCTCCATATCTGTTGGCATCTTCCACACGCGATCTCTGAAAAGAGAGTCACTGGTGGCGGGGTTATACAACCCTACAGGAACAAACTCGACGGCCGGTCGACCGAAGTGTTCTCACGGACCTGGAAGGTCACACAAGAGGCAAGCAGGCGCACCTGGACAGCGCGGACGTATCCGCATGGACACAGGCGCACCTGAATCGATACCGGCGTACCGGGGAAAGGGACCGATGTACCTGGAAACAGCGGGCGTACCTAAGAGTAAAACGTGGCCTATACGGCCAGGGAATTCGATGTCGCGTCCAAGGGTGCCTGAAAGCAACGTGCCATGGACCTAGACGGTCTATCGGAGAACTAGCTCCATATCGCAGGCAATCTTCCACACTCATCTCCCTGAGAAGGGTGACACTGGTGGCGGAGCTAAAACGCCCTGACAGACAGGCTTCCTTACGCGAACCATCACGGGGTGAGAGAAAGGGATACTTCTACCTAGAACCAGTAAGGGCGAGCGAGTGGGCGAAAGACCGAAGACTCGAGCCGGAACGGAGAGACAAGAAGTACGCCAGTCTCAAACCCCAAGGAAATCATACGACAACTCTGGCGAGCTGCAGTAGGGAGCAAAATCTCCGAAAAGTAAGCCGGGAAAGCGAAGCTCTTGTGGGCTAAGCTAGGCCGAAGATCTGGTGAGCAACGGCTAGAGCAGGTATGCCAGGATGATCTCCAGGAACACGCACTCCAAACGTAGTCAGTTCTCCCCTTGGCCTGGGCCTCCCACAGGCCAAGGAACGGTCGACGTGTTTGGACTGGACTTGGCACATCGCACATCCAGGAAGCGGCCAACGCCTGTACAGCCAAAAAATTGCCGTGGACGCAAAGGTCTATCACAAACTCTCCGCGGAAAGCTGGATATCGCAGGCATCTTCCACGCTCGTTCTCTAAAAAGACAACACTGGTGGCGGGGATGGACTCCCTTTGACAGACAGGCCTCATGCCGCTCCACTGTGGCGCTCGCGGTGCAAGGTCATGAGACCGACTGCTACTGCAGTCAATTCACTGTGCTCTGAAAGGCGGAGGCCATAAACCGTCCGTCCCTCACGGACTCACACGCCAGCGGCCCATGGCCATCTGACAAGCTCTCCCAGTTGTCGACGGCCGCGGTGCACCTGCCGCAACCCGCTGCTAAAAGCAGGAACCAGTCACCCTGCACGCAGAAAGAATCGCCAAGGACCGAAGGTGTGTCAGAGTCGCAGCACCCAAAGGTACAAGTGAGACTCAATATCTGCAGGCCTCTTCTACCGTTCGCCTGAAGAGGGTACTTGGAGCGGGGTACCCACAACGCTCGAGACGAGATGGTCCCCGGGTGAAGGGATCCGGCTCCTCAGCTTAGTGCGCTCGTCGCGGCTGGTGTTTTGCAGACCGTCGCTATGTACACGAATCGTGATACACAAAACAGTAAGAGAAGCTTGGACTTCCTACATGAGGTTCGGCCGCAACAAGAGACAAGCAGGCGTTCACGTCAATGAACCATGGACCATAGGGCCTGTCAGAGCGCAAGGCTACATGTCTGTTGGTATCTTCCACGCGGGACAACCTGAAAAGGCGACACTGGTGGCGGGGCTGCAGTAAATGCTCCCTGAGCGTGAGGTATCCTTGTCTCTTGTTGCGGCACTCCTGGTTCACCTCAAAAAGGTGGCCAAAAGGCTCGTAAAGGGGGGGGCGGGGAGAGGATCATCGTGGGACGAGGATCGATTCGCGGCCGCGGTGTCACGATCGACGGAAAAGGTTCGATGGGTGGGGAGGTCCAAGTCAGAGCGTGAAAGTGGCTAGAAGCGGGATTGTATGGGAGCGAAAAGCGTTGATATCGCGAGACGCAGCGCGCGTGAGTGAGGATGGAGGCAGTAGTAGAGTGAGATGCAAAGACATGTCGTGAAGGTGAGGTGAGCGGGACCTGAGAGGAACCTTGGCACGGCGATATCACGTGCCAAGGAAGGCAGCAGTCCCCACAAGTGCTAGACGCTAGTAAACAGCACCACATATCAAATCATGTAAGGAAAATGGGGAATACCAAGCTACGCTTTGCAGAGAACAGAGGAGCCAACCATGGTGTCCTTCCACATCCGGCATGGAACGACCCGTACAGAACCAGTAGAACTGCCTGGAGAACGAACGAACAGCAGTTGCCAGACCATGGCTGTTGAACACTTCAGTCTCCGTGGTGCTTCTCCGTGGGATGAGGCAGCGCGGAGCATACTAGAACTGTGCAGCCCGGGCTATGCTTTCATGAAGCTAGGCGTGTTCGTCCATCAAGAGTCGCGGCCGGAGTGTGAAGTGGACATAGCTGTGCTTGGCCCGTCGTCTCGTTTCGTGTTTACCTAGGTGGACCGACCAGAGAAGCTCGATCGATGAGTACCAGCAAAGTCCCGGCCAAGTACGTCCAATCGCTAGCCCGCTCGCCGGGTCTACTCGCTATCGTCTAGGAGCTCAGCCAACTCAGCCTCTTCTTCGGCGGTCATGATGGCCTCTTTTCGCTCGGGCTCCTTTTCCTTTGCGATCCCGAGGCGCTCATCTTCGGCTTCCTGGACCGCCCTGGCGAGCTCGTGCGGCTTCAAGCTCCACTGTCTAACCGTCGCGTCAATGCTTACGCTAACTATACGCTGCTTTGGTAAGAGAAGAAGCGCAGTAACTTCTTCGAAATGTCCGCCAAATGCATGATGCAGCTTCCCGCTTCCCCTTTCCCAAACGCGAACCTCTTCGTCCCTGCATGCTGTGATTATCCATCCGCCGTCCTCGTCAACTGCAAGATCCCGAACGAAATCCGGGTGTTCGAACGTAGAATCCCCTTCCCACTGTTGGTCCCTCGAAAGGCACTTGGCCGTTTTGTCCGCAGATGCTGTCCACAGATCGCCGTCCGAGTCGAAATGCAGGGCATCGACGCTCGTCTCATGTGCAATGAGCGGCGATGGCTGGACTTCAGAAGCGGAAGAAAGCCCAATTGCCCATCGTCTGATCTCTCGATCGCTGCCAGCGCTGAACACTGTTACCGTATCATTGCCAGGCTCATAGTCGACCGGGTCTAGCGCAAGTGCCAAAACGCCCCGTGTATGTCCCTTGAGCGTGTGCAGCTTTGCTCCCGTAGCGACGTCCCAGACGATGATGCTGGCGTCCTGTGAGGCCGATACGACGACTTCCTTGCCGTGCAGAGTAAACGTTATGACGGCCTTGACGAAATCACTGTGGCCTTGGAAGCGTTTGGCGGGCTTGCGCGTCGAAAGTGTCCATGACCAGACCGACTTGTCCCAGCAACCGGCGAATATCGTGTCACACTGTGGCGAAACCGCGACAGAGGTGAGAGGTGCGGTAGCTCCCGAGCAGGTGGCGGTTAC
Organism: Decorospora gaudefroyi; assembly: GCA_010015605.1. Taxonomy (NCBI): domain Eukaryota; kingdom Fungi; phylum Ascomycota; class Dothideomycetes; order Pleosporales; family Pleosporaceae; genus Decorospora; species Decorospora gaudefroyi. The sequence goes on from ML975290.1 coordinate 24,681, forward strand.
CTTGCTTGTCTGTAAGAGGGGAGATGTTAGCTGCTGCCCCGCAAGGAAGGTGCGATGAAGCCGTGAAGCTTAGGCTGAGGAACAGATGTCTGACCGACTTCAATATTTATCCGTTTCACGCTGCCGGCCGCTTCGGCTACGTAGACTTGGTCTTCATCTTGGGGATCGGCGATGATGGCGAGGATCTTGGATGGAAGCCTGATGGGGCTGCCCTTGGTGTTCTTGGACTTCGCGGCCTTGCGAGCCGTCTCCTCGAGTGACGAGCTACAGTGCGTCAGTCGAAGTTGGGAAATGGGAGAAGGATGTCTCACGTAGTTTGGAAGTAATGCCCTGGGTCGTTCGAGCGGGACATGGCGAGAGATCAGGGCGGTGTGGCCTGACGTGGTGCAGATACGCGGAGCCCTTCAGGTTGGCCATGTGAGCAACCCCGCCCGCCTTCCAAGCCTTCCAAGATCCCAAAATTACCGGTATGACTCAGCGGCCTGAGCGCCCACCAATTTCACCTCTGCACGAACCCTGAACCTTCGCAATAACTAATTCAGAAAGGCACCTTGATGGGCACGGCGGTCCTACAACGAAGCGAGATATATTTCATTAAATGTTCTCGTATATACAGAAGTTAACTTCCAAAAGAACAAACGCCGTCATAACGAACAAAAGGAAGAAAATTCGTGAGTGTCGTGTACCGGAGCTGTGAAGCCCTCCATCTGTAATGTCATCATCAAATCGTAAATGCGTCGTAAGAGTGAGGCGGCTATCCAAAAACGCGCGCCCATCATAACACTCGTGTAGGGGGGATATCTCAAAAGGACACCTCATTACTTTTGTGTGGAACATAGTCCAACAACATGCGCGCCCAGTGACCAAAAATCTGTGATGCAGTCATAACGTCGTAAGTGTGGTATGCATGTACAAGGTCGCTCATGAAAAGGGTGAGCCACCAGCCGAGGCACTGGCGGCGAAGTCGCGAATCGCCCATCGCCAACCGCCCCGTTGTTCGCCATTGTTGCGTAGGCCGCCGACCCAGCCTTCGACTCGTCGACGCCAGATAGCCTCTTCTTCGCGTTGTCGACGAATGAAGCTGGGACCGACGTCGAATTCTTCACCCACGAAGGTCGGATCTTCGGGGTTTGGTGTACCAGCGCCGCCCATGCCGTTACCACCAGCGACGCTCTCGTTGTCTTTGAGGTCGTCGAGTCCAGCGAAGGGGTCTTCGTCTTCGTCCATGTCTGAGGGGGAGTGTAGGTCGTTTGTTGGTCGTGGCGCTTTCAACCAAGTCATCTTGACCGGGTCAAACACCATGCGGCCTTCGTACTGCACACCCCTGGGTACTGATATCTGCGAGATCAGGGCTGGACGCGGCGGCGAAGGGGCTGGCACAGGCGCTGGGGGTTGGGCAAGCTTTGCAGCTCGCGAGGAGAAGCTCTTTTGCGCAGCGTGAATAGTAGAAAGGGCAGTGTGCGAGATGGAGTGCGAGCGGTCGTGGGTGCGATTCATCGGATGGCCAGGTGGGGCAAAGGTTGGGGTGCTCGCTGTTGTCAATGCGAGTGTCGTTGTAGACGTGTTAGGATACGAGAAGGAGACTAGCGCTTCTTCGTTTCCTTCCCAACGTTGTAGTGTTGGGTTGTATGTCATGCCCTTCTCGTCTATATAGTGGTCAGTGGGAGCTGGATACGAGGAACAACGGACCGACGTACTGTACGTATTGGGCTGAGTCATCTGTCGGATCAACTGCGGTTTCTGCCCTGTGCCTTTCTTGCGGTGAGCTGTTGGACTTGTATGAGGACTACGAGCAGCGACTTGGGCAGCCCAGCTCATGGGTCTTGGTGCAATGGGGCCATCAGCCCGTGACCTCGTACCTGCCAACCGCTGCTCACGTGCGTTCCTACTGGCCGCAGTGTCTCGAGCGAATCGAGGCGTGTGGTCCGTCTTTGGAGGACTCCGCGGTGTCTGAGGCAAGGGCGTCGTCATCCGATCGGGCATGGGCAGACGTGAGTTGCTGGGCTGTTGTCGCAGCGTCTTGTTGCTCGCGACATTCCGCGGCACTTTCTCAAACTGCTTCTCCTTCGTCGCGGACGTGGGCAGATCGTCGAACAGGTCAAGCTCATGGCCGTCACCGAAGTTTCGCTTGCGCTGGGGCTGCGTTAGCTTCTTCGGGGGTGGGTGACGGACAAGGGCAGAGGGCGCCAGATCACGTCTCACTCCTGTGCGGCTCGGTGTCTCGCCAGACAAGCGAGAGTAGGACCGCATCGAGGGAGACTGCGGCCGGCGAGGGTCCGAGTCGCGGCGAAGATGGGCTTGCGACGAGCTCTTAGCCATGACGTGGTGCGACTGCGAGCTCGCGCCACCAGCGGGGAGGAAGGGCATGCGCGGTGGCTGGCTCAGGTTGCTGTTCCGGAGGGCGGGCGCCGATCGCTTTGCGCGCAGGAGCTGTGCGCTGGTCGTTGTTGGCATGGTCCGGGTCGAGTTGTTGTTCGACGACGCGCCCGATTCATAGACGGGCGTGAGTCGGGTGCGGCTGGTCATGGGGGGCAGTGGCCTGGGTATCCGCGACGTGGTGGGCCGGTCCGTGAAGGTGACTGTGGTGGCAGGGCGAGCCGCATGGGGTGTTGCAGTCTTGGTAGCGGGCTTCTTCACGACGATGTTCTTGTTCAACGTCAGTTTCTGGCTATCCAGGACCTCGCCGCCGCTGAAGTCGAAGCCATGCTCAAAGTCGTCTTCGTCGTCCACCGGCTGCGGCTTTGGCTGCGGCCTGGGTGATGGCGCCGCTGGGCTGTCCAAGCGTGGTGAGGGCTCTAGTGCAGCGACGGGGGGCGAGGGAGCTTGAGGCTCCTCGGCAGGCGCGGACGTGGGCGGCTGTTCGCGCAGCTGCAGCGGCGGAAGGGGCGACGCATCGGGGGTGGGCAGCTGTTCGGTCTTCTTCAGCTTCTCCAGGCGCGCGTTGAAGTCCATGGGCTCCGTCGGTAGCACGAGCCCGCCCAAGTCGTCGTCCTCGCTCTCCATGGTCATGATGCTGCCCAAGCTCGGGCTCATGGCCGACACCGACGAGCTGCGTGCGCCGCGGGCGCCGTGTCGCGTGCCTGCAAAGCGGATGCCCAAGCTGCCCTCGCCCCAGTCGAAGTCGTCGTCCTGCTCCGGCTCTTGTGCGTCGGCCGGCGTGCGCGGCACTGGGGTCTTGAGCTTCAGTCCGCCTGTGACCTGGCTCGGTAGCTCCAGGTCGTTCCCCCAGTCTTCGTCGACGTCCATCTTGCGGTTCGATTTCTTCTTGCCCAGTCTCTTGATGGAGCCGCCGAGGAGCGCAGACGAGGGCACGCTTGTCGGGATCGGGATGCCGGCCTGTTTCGCGGCGGTGGTGATGGCGGATACGTTGGAGGGCTCGTCGTTGGGCGTGATAAGGAACTGCCAGTCGTCCTGCGATTCGGCCTCGGAGCGCACGCTCATGCGCGACGACAGCGAGTGCATAGTTGCGTTCTTGAACAGCAGGCCGTCGGAGCGGTCATCGAAGTCGCCGTCGTCCCACGACTCCATCTTGCTGGTGTTGGAGCCCAGGGAGGCGATGCGCGCCGCGAAGGAGCGGTTGTTGGCCGCCATGCTCACGGGCGCGCGAATAGGTGTGGTTGTGGTTGTGGGTGGAGTCTGGTGGAGTCTGGCGGTGTGCAGGATCTTTGGCGAGACGTGTGGGCGTGGATGCAGATGGCTGGGTAGGCGGTCACGTGCGCGCGGCGACCCACTTGACACGCGTGCGATAGACAGTAACGATAACACACCTCGAGGATGGCACTGCGCCCTGACCCTGCTATTATATAGCACCCTATCATAGCAGGCGTCGCCCTCTATATAACCACGGCCCTGCCTTGTGAGCTTGTGCCGGTTGCTACTCTGACGGACCGGCGCACCATGGCTTCAGGCTTGCTTCGCATCCACGGCGGGTGCCTGAAGTTTGTTTGAACATCAACAAACACTAGGTAAACCCACAGCTCCCCGGCTGCTGCCTGCGCCGTGTCGCTCTGCGCCGTCGCGATATAAACTTCGCATCGCTCCCATCGCAGTCTCAAGAGTCAGGAGTCGAGTTACAGTTTCGATAGCACATCACCACCTGAAACGCCCGGTATTACCGGGTTTCTCCAACTTTCCGCTACCTATATGTCAAGCATCGCCTGAGACACCATCCGCTAGCGTACCAGCGATCATCACAACAAACCACGCCAACATCAAACTCTCGCTCCCGCAGCATCGTTAGCTCGCCATCAAATAATGTCTGCACGCTGCATCGTCCCCGTCGCGCCTGCCAGCAGCCGCGGGGAAACGGTCGTGGTCGAGGTGCACCAAGAGGGCGGTCACCCCCTCGATGTCCGGTTAGTCGGCTGTGAGGGCGCAAACGCATATGTGACGACGAGTAAGATTGACTCCATATCACGTTGATCATCTGCCATCTAACACGTCTCTAGTCAAACACCGCAATCTAGCCAAGTTGAAACACAAGTTCAAGGGCAGCGACGATGAGTGGGTGATTGTTTTGTCTCATTTCCTGCTTCAGCAACCACCGGAAGAAGAAAAAGCCGCCATATTGAATGGCGTACGCATGATCTACACCCTGAAGAACAACAATCTCGAACTTTCTTTTCGGCAAGACGTCCAAGGTATCAAGGTGCGCTGGTTCGCGATGCTCGGCAGGAGCTGGGCTGATGGAGATAGGTCACGTTGGGTGAGATTGTACTACCTCAGGATGATGAGTTCGAGCTCAACGCGTTCGAGTGGGCGCAGACGTCCGCCCTGGCCCATGCTCATACACTGCAAGAGTTGGCCGATCTGAAAGCGAGAGTCCGCAATGAGCAGGACACCATAGCGAAGCTCAATGCGCAGTTAGATGACTTCATCAAGACGAAGAATGAGGCCGAGACGGCTATGCTGCAGCAGTTCATGGAGCTACTCAACGAGAAGAAGCGGAAGATCCGCGACCAGAGCCGTATCTTGGCCGGTGCCAAGGTCGGCAAGACAGCTGGTAAGCTAGGCATAGCTACCTGAAGTATGCGGCCATGCTAACATGGCTCCCAGCGATCGCTGTCCACTCAACAAGACCGGACAGGAATACTCGCAGAGCAGATGCATCACGCACATCAAAGCGCAAAGCCCCGGCACGAGCCGCAGGGCCTGATCCGGCACCAGACCCGGACAGCGACCAGATGGAGATTGACCAGGCCAAGACTGAAGAGCAGGACGAGGACGAGGTACCTGATCCGGTGACGCCAGACCAGTCAGAAGACGAAACAGAAGAAGAGGATGAGCCGGCGCCGCAGACGCGGGCGAGGTCGTCTGAGACGCTGCGGTCGAGCTCCACGGTCGCACAAGCTTCGCAGAGCAAAGCCACAGAGAGCAAGAAAGTGCCACCACCACGGACACTGCCATTTAACAAGCTGGCGGATAGCCGGAAAGGTGGAGAGAAGAAGGAGCTGGCCCCTGCGATGGATGACGAGGAAGATGATGAGACTGAAGAGGAACTGTAGGCTACGGGCTTCATTCTGGATCGGTGTATATGTTGGAGTGTCACGACTTCTTTCTTGCTGAGCTCGTCGTTGAACATATGCCGTTGTGTCTGGCAATAAGCCTTGTCCTTGCGCTGAACGCTACCTAGGGAAAAGCCTCCAGTGGTGACAATTTCTCACAATGACCCGTTCACGCCAACAACAAGGAAAACCCAAATGTAGTCTCAAGGTAATACGTTGTTGCAGATGATACTGCGAAGGGCTCGAGGCTGCCACTCCGTTCGTGCAAGTGCATCGTGGTGCGCACGAACTAGGTATTGCCGATCTAGCGCCGCACTCTGAGAGTTGAGGTTGATGTCATGCCGATCATGTTTGGCACGTCTCCCAGTCCCTTGGAGCGAAGACACGTGCGTGGATCAGGGTTCCTCAAGTTTGACTTCACACCCCCGGGACCAGAATACATTATTAGACAGTAGCTAAAACATTCAGGCCTACTAACTACTATACATTAATACGCCGCTATAACGCTCTACCTTAGGTTTCTCACGTGCTTAAATGCTTTGCAAAGGACTCTACGCGCGTGATGTGCTGTGGCGGTGTCGGTCGGAGAAAAGGTCGACCAATGGACGGTGCAGAGGCTCCGGGACGGGGAAGCGCTGAAGCCTCCGCCAAGCAATGTCCAGCGCGACATGTCGTCGGTCTTCACCCTCACTGCCGTCGCAAACGCTAAAACATCTTTTTTCCAGGCCCGCTTCAGGCACCAAGTCGCTACTATTCATCACAATACGCGGTGTGCAAGCGATGTCCTATTCGAGCCTCAGCGATCAGAGGTAGCGGCGCTAGAACCTGGGTGAGTGTGAAGTTTGAACTAGCCTTCGATATCCACAACCGCAGCCGTTGGAACGTATTGTGCTAAGGTGTTGTGAATAGGAATAGGAAGCGATTGTTCTTCTCCTATTGTTCCCGCGCATTCCGTCCGGCTGGCGTCTGCGTCTCATCTTCACCGCGTCGACCTCCCGTCTCGGCCCCCGCTTGAGGAGTGGACCTAATGCTCCTCCACTCCCACACGTCGCTCCACTGCACATACCGTCGTCGGCCTGCAAAATACCTACTACTACTCCTATTACGACTACTACTTGCGACCGACTACACGCCCGGTTATTCGAGGTAACCCGCCATGTCGGGCCCAGATCAGCCTGAGCTCATCGTCGAGACGACGCGAACACTCAAGCGCAAACACCTCTCGGCCGATGCGCAAGACGACCTCCACTCTCTGGACCACATCTTCAAGCGCATTAAGACGGCCGTGCCGCGAACGCCCTACATACTCTCTACCCCGTCGCTGCACCCGTACCGCTACCACTCGCAGCAGCAGGCGAATGCGTGGATGATAGGAAGATTATGGCGGCATGACGAGGAGCACGTGCAGTACAGGACGTATCTGTACCGCGAGCCGTGCCAGGACTGCTTCGAGCTGCAGGCGGGCGAAGACGACGAGCCCGAGCCCGAGCGGCCACGATCGCAACCCTCCCACGGTCAACCCGCCAAGAAAAAGCCGAACCTCTCAGCCTTCAAGGTTAAGCACGCGAACGGCACCATTACACCCGGCACCAAGGTTGCCGAGCCCAATCTAGGCCCAGCAAAGCATCTACCCGGCCAGACCAACGGAGCCAAGTCTGAGAAACCGTCTTCTCCAGCAGGAAAGGCGCTGTTGAAGTCGCCGAAGCCGTGAGCACGCCGATTCTCTTCCAACTAGCGTCGCTAACATATGACAGGTCTTCCGATGCCCCACGCGACGAGCGCCGCGCTGTTAAAGCCACCCAGGTCACCCCGCACTCCCAGACACGGCCGCGGCCTTCTTCGTCCTCACAGAAGAGCGAGACAGCTAGTTCGAAAGCCACCACTGAGAAGTCGGGTCCCTCCAACTCGACACCCCATGGCTTGCCGCCGCTTTTGTCACCGGTACACCAGCCTCTGGGCAATCCCCACGGCCTTCCAAGTATTCTGTCGCCCACGCTTCCCTCCAATATACAGGCCGAGTTGGACAGACTAGAAGTACAACGGAAGCGGGCGCAGTCAGACGCATCTACCTCGTCGTCGGATCGCAAGAGCCAGACCTTGGCCGTCCCGCCTGCAGCGTCCCAGAAGCCCAACGGCGCCCCCAAAGTTGAGAACCGCATCCGCTCGGTCTTAACCAACGGCAAGTCGCCAAACCCCGAACCAGTTAGTCATGCCGAAGTAAACGATGCAAGTATGGTAGTCAAACTAAAATTCTCAAAGACCAAGGCGCCAGTTGTCGGCCAGATTCTCCGCCTTCCTGCCAAACGAGGAAATGCTGAAAAGAGCGAGCGCCACGACACGCCCAAGGCAACATTGACTGAAGCGCGGCCCAAAGTCACGGATCCGCCCGTCATCAAGAAGAAGCCGATTCCGAAGATTGCAGCTCGCCGCGGAGAGGGAACTACGCCCGTACCGACATCCACGCCGGCTGCGAGTACCAAACCAGCCCATGCCAACATCAGGGTCGCGGAGAAGCGACCACGGACGGATGATGATGCCTCGTTGGCCGTGCCTGCTGCTAAGCGCCCCAAAGCAAGCTCAACCCAGGATCGCCCCGTTACCCCCGTCCAACAGACCACGTCTCCCGCTCAATCGAGCCAGTCCAGTGCACAAAGGGGTCAGACCCAATACGCAACCCCCAAGAAGACTATCAAATCCGTCACCATGTTACGGAGTCAATCCGCCGAAAGCTACGATGCGACACCCGGTCGATCAGGCGCAACCCCTGCAGGCGTAAAGCTCGAATCAAAATCAGGGCCTACATCAGTGCCATTGAACAACAAGAAGCAAGCCGACATATCTTTGCTGGGACAGACATCCGCGAAGTTGAACCAAATGGGTCGTGCCCTTAAGCACGAAGCGACCAAGATCCTCACAAGCGCAGGCGCCAAGATCACCAAGCAGGACGAGAAGCGAGCAGCGGTTACAAACCTCGAGTGCATACTGTACGTCCCTCCATCCATCATCCTTCCTCCGTCCCCTTTACTAACGCGATCCTAGCGCATACATGGCCGCATACTCCGCCCAAGACCTCTCTCTCAACCTCCGCGGCCGCGCCGGCGAAGTAGAACAAACATGGAAGACGCTGCTCCCCCTCTGCCTCTCGTACTCGCGCTGCACAAGGGATTTCCAACATCTCGACGGTCTGCGTTCGTATCTCAGTTCCATTATTGCGGCGGCCATATGCACGCACGTATCTCAACGCGGCAGCGCTACAAAATCCCACGACTCGCCCCAAGACACGAATTCCAACCACGTCGACGCCGCCAAACTGAACAACTCCATGGCCGACAACTACGCCCTCCTAGCCGACCACACGCTCAAAATGAACCGCCACTTCCAAGACGCGCGCATCGCACTGCCACTAGAAGAGTTACAAACCTCGTACAAGAAGACGTATGCCGCCCGCGAGACCAACATCAAACTCGCACGCGAGCCGGAGAAGGTTAGCGGCGCACGTATGTCCGGTCCTTACTTTTTACCGCTCGGCCCCGATACAACGCCTATCCAAGCTGTGCGGTTCGGACTCAAGTTCTTGGCTGAGTATTGTGAGAGGGAAGGTTTGGTGTATGCGCTGAGGGTTTTGCTAGACCGTGTGGAGTAAGAAAGAAGTGATTTTTCGGTTTTCGGAGAGAGGAAAGAAATGCGCCCCCCGGCGATTCAGCGGGAAGGGGGTTTTTTTTTGAGGACACGGAGTTGGGAACCTGGGTTTCCATGGTCCTCCCCCCTCTCCCTGCCGTCATTCTTTCTTCTTCTTTTTTCCTCTTTTTCGCCTATTCACAAATTTCGCCTCCTTCTCTTCATACACATACATACGTACATACATCATTCCCTGTTCATTATTGGCGAGCGTGGGGGTGGGGGTGGGGCGTTTTATCATGAAAGGGATGGGCCTGGAAATTCGGGACTGGGCATGCAAAAAGGATCGTATTCCTTTTTTCTTTTGTTTTCCCCTCTCTATCTTGTGTTTACAACGGTTGATACCCCCTCACGAGAGAACGGACTGGCCTCTTTTTCTTTTTCTTTTTTTTTTCTATATCTCTTTTTGCACGTGTGGTTTCTTTTTCTTGTCATTCAGATTCTAATGTTGATGTTGGTTTGTTCCTTGTTCGGGAATGAAAGCTTCTTTTACACTATGGTACGAGCATTGTGATCACGGACGGTATAGATGAATGATTCTTTTCGTTTCTTTTTCTCGACTGGCAAAAGAATGTTTGCTCAGGGGCAGGACGGAAATAATGACAGAGAAACATAAAGAGACCACAATACAATGATTGTTCAAATTGTTCGTTTTTTGATATGTAGGGCATGGCCATGATCTCTGACGTTTTTGCCAAAACTCCGTAGGAAAAAGAGGGGAAAAAAGGCCTACAGAACGCCAGTTGACTCCATGCTAAGATACCGTGGCTCTACATGTCATCCATATCCCTCCTCACTACGCCCACGCACACGCATACTACAACGACCACTACTCGCCAAACACCCTCTCCAACCTTTCCAACAACAAATCCGCATGTCCCCTCTGAAAGATCAACATCGGTCTCAACCTAACCGCCATCTCCCCACTACCCCCAATATTAACACCTTGCCCCTTAGACTTCCTGAGCACCTCATCGCGGCGGGGGCTATCAAACGCAATAAACGTGCCCTGGCCCTGGCCCCTCAAGTTCATAATCTCACGAGGATACCGGTCCGCCAAGCGCTTCAACCCAGCATATAGATAATCGCCCGTAACCGCCGTGTTGGCCACGAGGTCCAATCTGCGAATCTCCTGTATGATGGATCGGAAAAGGATGGCGCGGGCGGGATCACCCATCCACGTGTTAAACTGACGATACGGTTTATTCGGTCGGAGATCATTGTTTCCAAAATAGTAACCGGCTGTCTGCGCCTTCTTGGAGAACGTTACCATGTCCGGGGGGGAGGATAGGTTCCAGTGTTCGTGGGCCCAGAACTTGCCCGTCGCGCCGACGCCCGTTTGCACTTCGTCGACGATGAAGAGCATGTTGTGTTTTTTGGTGAGATCGCGCAGACCGCGGAAGAAGGCGGGTGTGGCGTGGTTGTCGCCGCCTTCGGATTGGATGGGTTCGACGACCACGGCAGCGGGTGGGTTGTGGTATTCTTGCATTAGGCGCTCGGTTTCGTCTAGGCAGCGTTGCTCTTCTTTTGCGTTTTCGGCTTCGTGGTCGGATAAGGGGTATTTTAGGGAGGGGAAGGGTGCTTGGGGCCAGTCGAAGGCGGGGATGTCGAGTTTGTGGATGGGTTTGCTGCGCGTCGTGGATAGACTGCCGAAGAGGCGGCCGTGGAAACCGGATTTGAAGGACAAGATGGACAGGTCTGGGGCGCCGGGGGACTTGTTGTTCATGGAAGAGGATATGTCTTCGGCGGAGAAGTCGGCCGAGGCGCCGCCACGCTGTTGTTGCCGTTTCCACATGAAGGCTGCTTTGTATGCGAGTTCGTTGGCGTCGGAGCCGGATTGGCCGGTAAAGACTTGGTTTAGGCCTTTGGGGGCTACAGACAGGATGCCAGTTTCCAGGATGTCGGCCCAGTCATGCTGAGGAAAGTTGCCGAGCGCAGGGCGATTGACGATGGCTGAAGCCATTTCTGGCGAGGTAGCTGCGAGTAGAAGGGACGCGTTGTTGTAGCCCACGGGGATCGAGGCAATCTGCGCGTATACGTCGAGGAGAACGTTGCCGTCGAGGTCGGCGATGCTGCCGGGACTGTTGGTTATTGCTACATAGAAAGATATGTGGTGTCTTACTAGTTGCCGTAACTTCGTGAGTAGTCGGCCATCATGTTCAGGCTCCTAGTATCAAACACTTTGCTCAGCCTCTCAATCGCCTTCTTGCTCTCTGGCCCAGGAATCGCTGTCTTTACAATTGGCTCTCTCGGCTCATCTGGGAAGAAAGGTTGCTCTCCGCTGTCGGTAGCGGCTGCTGCTGCTGCGGAAGCATACTGCCGTTGAAGGGCAGTTGGCGCTCCTGCAGTGGCAGAAGCGCGTGCCTGTGGTATAGAAGTTCGAGCATGACCGATTTTGCGGAGGATAGACGCCATCATGCGTGTCGTGTGTGTTGTGGAGAATGGGGAGCTCAATGGCGGGGGAGTACCGAAACAGGCTTCTGTTAGCTGTTCACAGCAGATAAACCCAGATTAAGATGTCGAGAGGCCAGATGAGGAAACGTAGCATGCGACCTCAAGAGGGGACAGATTCGAATACTTATACGTTTGTTTATCGATGGATGGAGCTGCACCGTCATCCGCGTCTAAAGCCGTTGCTATCCCCGCACTCCAACCTCGGAAAGCCTAGCCTACATTGGACCCTCGTCCACCTAAACCCACTTGAGAATGATAGCGAGGGGCAACTTGGTCTCTCACGCCCTAGACGCCAAAGTTTCCTCACACGTTCTGGTTAACTTTTGAGGCCACCGAGATTCGCTATGGTACGCTGGTACGCTCTCCGACGGGAAATATGCACCCTTTTAACACCTCCACAAGTGAAGCCACAGAAAGGTGGATATCTAGGTATGTATGCTCGTTCGAGCAAGAACACGACGATAAGACACATGGGAAAAACTACATCGTTGCTTTGTTTCATACGTCCGGTGAACGCCTTCGGTGCCAAGATTTCTACTTTTCCCCAAACTACACATCACCAGATCAGCAACACTCGCAGCATCCGAAGAGCATGAAAAAGAGGTGGTTGGTGGTGGAAATCAGTTCAAGAAGAGATAAATGATGCTGAAAGAGAACGGGCTATTTAGGGTCACTTTTTTACTTCCAGATGCGGCTTCATACCTCTACTGTCGTTACTCAGCAAACAAACAAGGTGTTTAGGAAGGTGTCACGTCAAATTGTAGAGAAAGAGCCAGGTGAAGAGAAGAAAAGGGCAGAAGCCAGAGTAAGAGCCATAAGACTCAGGGACATCGATTTCAGCAGCCGGTATGGTAACAGTGACCCATTCCCATAATAATGGATTTGAAGAATGTATTGTTAATCAAGAATCGTAGAATGTAGTACATATGTGAACCTAGCTGCGACCGACACGCAGGGAGGCTAACAGAGTATCCAGCGTAAACCGGACATAATGACCCCATTTTTGCTAAACTACACTCGAGTACTAGCTTGCAATTACTCTATCAATTCAAAATCGTAGGTAACCTGCTTGTTCATCGCAGTTGCAGTTGTGCAAATCCACGCTCAAAGCAGTTACAAGGAAAGAACCAGGTAGTACCTTCCCGATATTTGGCCTCGATTCTCTTACCATAATCAACAATTCATCAGCTTTAGTTTCCTTTTCATAGCAAGGCTGAAAATGCCACAACCCGTGATGCGTGCCAGCTCACCCCAGTTCAGCCTCGCAACATGTCTGCCTTCCTTATCACCTACCTACACTCCCACCATCGTGAACGACTGAAACAAAGTTCCATTGTATCTCTTCATTTCGGCACCGCATCAACGATATCTTACTGGACGATTAACGCACTTCACGAACGTGCGACGCAAGACGATCCGTCATCAACATGGCTACAATGCCAGACCCGACGGAAGACGACGAAAGTAACGCTCACACCCTGCCCGATGCGGCAGAAGAAGCGGCCGCACAACCATCGACGTCTACGTCTTACGAATACCAAGCGCTCGATGCCACGCGAAATCAATTCCGTCTAGTCAAACTGCGCCGAGTGAGTTCGGGCCCCGTTCAGTGCGAACTGAGCACGTTCGACATCGTTGATGCCCCACCCTACGTTGCATTGTCATATACGTGGGGCGCACCCAACCCTGCGTACCCCATTCTTGTTGACGATGGAGGAGTTTTGAGCATCCGGGAGAACTTACATTCCTTCCTACTGGAGCTGCGAGAGGAGGACCTGCACAAGGATACACCGCCATGGAATCTGTGGATAGACCAGATCTGCATCAAGCAATCCGATGTGTCTGAGCGGAACGCACAGGTCGCAATGATGGGGCGTATCTATTCAGATGCCGCTATTGTTATTGTGTGGATGAGTGGCGTCCCTCTGCAAGACGATTTGAATCGACCGTGGCAATATGTATTACTAAAAAACGAATACTTCACTCGTCTTTGGGTAATGCAAGAGTTGTTTCTCGCTCAGCAAATCTGGTTTAAATGCAACGGGCACCGTCCGTGTTCATTACCAGATTTCACACAGGGGTGCCTGAGGCCTTGCCTCAGGGGAAGATCGAAAAACCGTTATGATAAGACATATTCGTCGCTTTCTTTTTATTTGTTGGGGGAATTGTTCGTGCGCCTGGGTAGTAATGAGGGGAGCAATCGCCCTCTAAAGGGTACTATCCTGACATTTGGTTCTCAAGCTTGTCAAGATCCTCGGGACAAGGTATATGGGCTGATGAATATTACGAGGCCAGACGATAGGTTGACGGGTGATTACAAGAAGAATGTCCATGAAGTCTATCTGGATGCTATCATACACGCTACTCCTCACCCGACCGTTGATGAGGATCTAGACTTTGGACGGTTTCTTGCAGATCGTATGGGGATTCAAGGGCACCAAAGGCTGGGATTAGTGCCCTTTTTGACAGCTCTTCGGGACTTAGACGAGTATGTTCGCGATGAAGACAGAAAAGAAGTGGTCAAAGGATTTCAAAGCGCGGACAATGCACAGGAGCAGGATTATTGGTGGTACGAATTGAACGGCGAAAGACACTACTATTACTGTCCGAAAGAAGCAACAAACGATCACCAAGTCTATACCGAACCTCAGGGTCACCAACTTCCCTTGTCGACCATCTCGACCACTTTTCCCACACGGACGATCACATCCCGAAAAACGCCGCGCACGAAAACATGCAGCCAGCCAACCACCCCGTCCCTCCTTCCCTCTCTACTTCCCAACAGCCTACAAAACAAGTCAGCCAAGCCCAGCCCACATCACCAAACGACACAAACAACGAGCCACAACACAACATACCTTATCCACAGCCGCCTCGCCCATCAACCCCAAATTCGCCTGAAGACTCTCCCGCGTGCCCTCAACCCTCATAAAATTCACACCCAAAACCCGCAACCCCTTCTCCTCACACAGCCTCCCGGCATCAAACCCCCACCGATCCTTCAAGTCCTGAGCCGCGCCCTGCGTCCCGCTCACCGCCATCGGAAACGCAGTTTGCATCGCGCGCAAGTCCTCGGGCCGCACTTCCACTTTGCTGTTGCTGGCCGGGCGCGCGAGGATGAAGACGTAGCGGTGCGGACGCGCGTCGGGGAGCGGCGCGGGACGCACGTAGGGCGAGCGTTCTGCGGCCGCGAAATGGGAGAGTGTGCCGTCTGGGTTGGAGGTTAGGTTTGTGGCGAGCCAGTGTCGGACTTGGCCTGTGTTTGTGTCGTTGGTTTTCATTAAGTCTGGGTCGGCCATGATGAGGACGAGGTTGGTGAGAGGCTCGGTGGGCTGTGGTGGTTAGGTTAGCGTGCAAAAGGGGTAGGAGGAGGCTGGTGGGATGGAGGAGAAATGGGGGAGGGTGTAGGTACTGTGGGTTTGATGGTAATGGTGGGCTCTGGGCGCGTGTCCTCGCATGCTAGCTTTTTCCCGGGCGTGTCGAGCGTGGCGTTTGGCCAGTGGATGGTGAGTTCGTAGGAGGGGTCGATGGTTTCTGGGAGCACATCTGGGATCACCTTGTGCTCTGATAGAGCGGTCTTGACTACTTGTGTGCTGGACATTATTGTTGTATGGCTGTTGTGTAGTAATTCCCTTTGCGAAACAATAATAAGATGTTTAAAAAAATATATTGATATATCTCCATTTCTAAAATAGGGGAACAGCAATTCTATATATACATATACCAAGCACCTTCTCCAGCACCTGCCGACAAAGCCGTATCCATGTATATACGTTTGTAATTCACAGCATCATCCGTCGGTGCTTCAGGAAGCGATCCGCTCACAGCCGCTCACCCCATGTCTACCCCAGTGCCAGATTCGTAGTCCAAGCCGTGGGCAGTGGCCTGACACGGGCTCCGTTAGGCTAAGCGGGTGCGGGTATGCAAGCACGTTTTTTTGTCAACGGGCGGCTTTTGCTGCTTGGTTTTAACTTTTGACGGTGATTGTTTTTTGGACATGACGCGTTGATGACACCCATGTCTTTCCCGCTCGATCCGAACACAGCAACCACCACCCATCATGATCACGCAACAAACAAACATCATGTGTAGCGTAGGTAGAACATGGAATGTCAGGAGAAGTGGATTTATTAATCCAGCAAGGGCTGAACAAATAGTTCCCAACATCAAATCATTTATTAGCTAGTGTTAGCCTAACTTCTCCAGTATCTCCCTACAACTGCCGACGAAGCGCGGCTGTGTCCGGTATGTATCGCCCAATCACCTACAAAGGATATAGCGATGGCGGATATGGTTACATAGAAGGGGGGTAGATGAGTAAGTTTTGTTCTCTTTCCTAGTAAACTTGATACATCTCTTGAACTCTCCACCGCCTTTCCATCCTACCTAACCTACACCACCATCGCAATCCTTCACCGTCACCCCCTCCAAACTCCCAGATACAGCTACCCACTCAGAGCTTTTGATCCACCAACGCCATGTTATGCTTAGATGCACAATGCGATCGATCGCACCTATTGGAATCAAATGAAGAGAGAGAATTACAATGATATCCCCGGGAAATGTAATACAAAAGCGCCGAAATGATAAAAAAAACAGAACAGAGCTTCGTCATCTTTGATGACTACTTCCGTTAACGGCAGACCGTATGCCAGAACCGTTTGTGGGTGGGGTAGCAAGCTGCATTGGGCTGCCGTACCCATCCAGTTGGGTGACTGACTTATTCGTCACAGTTTCCGCTACTTCGGGAAAGGACATGGCGACCTCGTCCATGGGTGTGAGGCTCGCTTCTTCAAGATCCGTGGATGCAGGCGGTGGTGGCGGCGGCGGCGGCGGAGGCACTGGTTCGGAAGCTGTGCGTGTGCGCTTTGGTGAGCCGGATCCCGTCTCTCCTTCTCGCTTGCGCTTGAGGTCCGAGGTTGAATCGGCGGAGGATGCATCGTCCTTGATGTCCAACATGTCGTCGGTCCACTCGACCTCTCCGTCCTTACGCGCATCCTGGGGAGTGCTGGGTGTCTGGTCTCTGCTGTCCGACTTCCCGCCACTTTGAGTAGTTTTTGGTTTCTGTCGCTCCTCCTTCTTCTTGATGGCCTTGTCCATGAATTCCTTGACGTATTTTTTTATCGTCTTCTCGTGGTTGTGGCTGATTTTCGCTGTCGGGTCCTTAACCCTTCCAGACTTGTAGTCGCCGCGGACGAGCTTCTTTGCTACCTATAGAAACCGTAAGTAAGCTGGTCGGAATAAAAGTTGTGAACCAACGTACCTCTTTGCTGAGTCTCTTAACCTCCTCTTTCTCGAGCTTCTTGCGGTAATGAGATGTTACGGCCATGACGTGCGGTGAGAGCTAGGATTGTTAGATTTGGTCTATCCGATATCAAGGGTATACTGACAGTCGCTTCGTAGATCTTCTCCTGCTTCTCTTGAGGAAGACTACGCCACTTCTCGCTGCGAGATGTTCCTTCTCTTTTTTCGTCAGCTACCGGCTGTGGAGTGGTGGATGCCGAAGGCCCTGTGGGCGTGCCAGTTGATGTGATACTGCTTATGATATCTTGCAAGAGTTGCGTGTCACTCTTAGCTTTATTCGGTGGCGGTGGCGGAGGTTGGTTTGCAGGTTGAGTGGGACGCTGCCATTGCGTGGTACCTGAAGAGTTGTAGAAATACGTCGAGCCATTCTCCGCCGAGGCCTGAAACCAGCCGGCAGGCAGGGCGTTGTTGAACGGTCGAGGTCGCATGACTGGTCGTGGGGCGGCGAAGAAGCCAGCTGGACCGCGAGGTGCATTTATAACAGCGCGAGGACCAGACGGAGCGTTTGCTGCAGACGGACCTTTGGGCGCAATCGTGGAGGGCGATTTTGATCTCGACCTGGATCGCTCTCGACCCCTCTCACGTCGTTCGAAATGGTTCTCAGTACGGGCTGGGGTGCCAGCATTCGGGTCCCTCTTCATACGGGGTATCCTGTACGCCACCTCAAGCTTACTCCACGCACTCAGCAGATCTTTAGCTGACTGTTCCACCCGCTCATCTCCACAGTCCTTCAGCTCCTCGACTGCCTCGTCGATTTTGGAATCCTGGATCTTGTTTCGGGTGATGCGTGGTAGCTTGTGGAGAATATCGAGCACTTGCATGACAACATTAGGGTCCTCCTGCCAGGTCTTCAAGGTCTTCCGGAGTGTGTCATAACCGTGGAACTGGATGATGCGATGGCCAACCCTTTCGTTGTCGCTCTGCATACGACTAAGTAGCTTGACAGCAATCCACTTCTCCGTGCACTGGCGCAGCGCTGGTATGACCTTCTTGACCCCCTCTTCCTCAAGCTCGCGTGGCTGTAGGTCATTGACGTATTCTTCGTCGTCCTCGCTGACCTTCTTCTTGCGGGGCTTCTTGGCGACTGCCGTATCCCAGCCAGCGCCATCATCAATACCAAGTGCCTCGATGGTGGCAGTCGACAATTTGGTCGCATTGTCGGACTGCGTTTTTCCGCCGATGTAGCCGGTGCAGTTAGGTTCGCCGCAATAGCAGGGCTGCGGATCGGCGCCGTAGCGATCGACGTTGTAGTTGAAGACGAGTTCCTCGCCGGCCTTGACGTTCCGCTCCACGAAGATGCCCATGCGCAGCTTGTCCCCCACCACCCATTTGTCGACGAAACAGTTGGGATTGCACGAGTGGTTGCAGAATCGACCGAGATTGCCTTTCTTGGTCGCGTCGACGAATTCGCCTTTGGTCAGGGACATGAAGTAAAAGTGCTTGATGCCTTCTTCGTCGTATTGGCCCATCCGGCGGCGGAAGGTGCGCTCGTCGATGACCTCGCCAATGTACTCAAAGACGAAATCTCCCGGCACCATGTTCTTGTTGGCGCGAAGGCCGAAGCCCTTTTTGTCGGTCTTGATCACTGTGACGTCTGCATACTGCTTCCGCTGAAAGCGCTGGTTCTGACACCGCCGGCCGCAGCTGCAGTCACCCACGCACTCCATCTTGGTCGCGCGGTTGATGCAGTCGGAGTCCTCGCCGCAGGCATGGTTTTTCCTGGTCGCGACGTCGTATTCCTCCTGGCAGTCGCATTCGAGCGCGGGGTCGGTCGTGCCGATGGTCTTGTTCGCGTAGGTACATTCAGGGAGCACGACGAAGGTCTGTTTCGCGGCTTCGGTGGCATCGGGGAGGTCGAGGTAGAGCGGAGGTGGCCGTGAGACGACCTTCTGCGACGCCGAGCGCGAGAGCTTGGGTGCCTTGCCGGGTTCCATTTTCAGCGTGATGTCTCCACCCAGCGTTTCCTCGTGTGTGCTGCCAGGCGACGAAGCTTCGGCGTCATGCTTGACGGCAGGCGACTGGGACTTGGATCGCGACTTGAGCCTGGGCGGTATCGCAAGAGGCGTTGGGGTGCGGCCGAGCGAGTCCGCATCCTCCACCTTTACCCAGCTTCTGCCATCGCCCTCGCCCTCACCTGCTTCTTCGGGGGTCGCGCCTTCCAGCTTCATCTCGCGTAGCTCGGGCTCTAGTTGGGCGGTGTTCTTCTCCGACTCGCTGTCTGACATGGTGTTGGCAGTCGTGGGTGCTGCGGAGGGTGCAGAACAAAAGGGTGGAGGATCGCGAAGATCTGAACGGAGGGACGCTAACGTTTGATTCCTATACCTATCACACATACAGCACCATACGCCTATTCACCTCATAGTCCCTGCGATGCGCACAAACCAAATAGCGCGCACGCCTCTGTTTGGGATTCTCGTGCAAGGCGGGTGCTTAGTGAATCTGCTTCGCCTTGGACAATGGCTGGGGGCAAAATCTTTGCTTCCCCGAGGCACGCGCGGCACGCCAGCAGTCTGATTCTTGCTACACTATATGCGCCCGATCCGGATTGAAATGCGCAAAGTGGCAAGGAGCTTGTGCAAGTATGTATTGCTTCGATGCTGCCGACATGAAGGTACGTGAATCGAGATGCCGGCGCAAGCAGAGGGTGGGCGGGTTGTGAGCTCTCCTAGGGTGCCGACACCGTTAGGCTTTCTTTCTGTTCCGCACGTTTTGTATAGTAGGCTGGCATGAGCAGCTGGGCCCGGATGGTATACGGCGTAGTTGGGCGGTGTGGTACGCGACGTCAAGTGCTGAATGGTACTTGGGAGATGGATGCGCGACAGAAGGAAAATTGGGGTAACCCGTCCTGGCGAAGCAGCCTCGGCCCTGCATCATGCCCTCCGACGCAGACGCCTACCCCGGGAGAGTGTTCACCACGCAAGAGATTATTCTACGAACGAGCAGTATAACATTTACCTATTTTTAGTTAGACCATGGTGAAATAGAGATAAGTATAGGTGGCCGCTGCAGCAAATTTGATCCATCATGAACAATCTGAAGGGTGGTTAGAACGTGGCTGCGTGAGTGCCATCTCAGAGACTCAGACCGGGCGCAGAGAGGCCGCTAGATATCAGTTTGCTGGGGAAGTTGAAGGGTGCCCACTACTCACACAAGCCCGTCGACTGTCCTGGATATTGTTATTGAAGGTCATACCGAGTGCGACTGCAGCATGACCGAGCACCGGAACCGCGAACGTGAGACAAGATCTCGCTAGTGGCATCTAGTGCTAATTCAACACATATTGAACAGAAAGATACAGCTGCACACACAGATGCAGCCAATTGTCGACTTGATAAGCGCAGTATCTGTCCTGGTTGCACGTCTCTAGTGGGTGTTGAGCAGTGTCTCGCGGTAATGTTGATCTGTAGCCCGGTGTCAGACTAGACGGCGCTTGAGAGTCCACGCGTGAACGCGATTCACGCGATTCACGGGCAGCGGCGCCGGGTTCCGCGATGCCTGGAAGAGTTTGCAACGGTGGTCAGCCGTGAAGATGGGTAGGAGTGGCGTGCTGCCTCTTAACTGCCTCCATGTCGAAGGATGCAGTTTCAGTCGCCTACAGAGCCTCGTGCCAATGTATCTCGACATGCGATCGGAGTGAATTGCCGGAGACCGAACGCTTGTGAAGGCACTGTGGAGCTTGTCTGGTGGCGCTTCCTATTTTGGCAGGGCCTCTCATTGGCCCCATTAAGCGAAAAGCTGCTCCACAAGAACACTAGCTCAAACTCTGACGCAACGGCTACCTACTCCTACACTGCAGACTGCATCACCCCGGCACAACAGCCATCTTGGCCGCAACAGCGCGCAGGTACCTCTACGCGGCGGTTGAGAGATGGCTTTCAGCGACACCAATAGTCATGCAGCGACGACATGTTCCAGTCAGCGCACAGGTAGCCGCACTGTGTATACCAATATCAATATGATGGGGGCTATGCCGAATCGCGGGCCGCTCCCGGTCGTCAACTGGCTCCGCGTGGCAGGTCGATGCGGTGAAGAGGCTCCAGCGGACGAGTGCTACGTGTCGATGCATGAGGGCGGTTTGGTCGCGGGCACGGTATAAAGCAGAGCGTATCGAGCTACGCAGCGGCGAGGTTTGTGTTTCTCGATACACCGTATCCACGTCCCGGAGCAGCTCAGCAGAGTACATACTACATAGATATCGCACCGTTGGCGACAGGGATGGCGACGCCGTCTTCCGTTGCCCCATCAGGCGCGACGCGCTCACGAGGATCCACGGATGCGCGCTGAGCCGCCGTCGCGGCCAGATTGTTTCGACGGGGCGGCGGCGGCGGCCCTGCGCTGGCGACACGGCATTATTTCAGCCTCCTCACAAGATTTTATTATTTATCGACGGTGTCCTAGCGAAGCCAAACCTCGAAACAGACGCGGCACCATGCTCCAGGCAGAGCAAAAAGGAAAATAATGGAAGGCAGGGACTGGCTCCGTGCAAGGGAAGGAGCCGTTGGCCTCAGGCTAAACCGTCCCCGGCTGGTGAGACACTGGCTAGCGCCCTCCCCCCCTAGGCGATTGGCTCATCGGTTTGCGCAATCGTTTTGAACATCCGCTGAGGCCTTTCGAGATGGGGTAAAGCGCCGCCAGATCTCTGCTACATACCTAGACGTCGTTATCGATCTGCGACAGCTGCTGATTTAGACAGATACCGTGCGGGAAGCCTTGGACGGTGCATTCTTGGGGTGGGGACAAGCCGCGTCCCATTCGTTCTTGCCCCGAATCCGCTAATGTATAACATACCGGGTGGCTCTCCCCAGTAATCTCTCACGGGAAGCTGTCTCTCCTAATTATTTCGACCCAGCCTCATGTGGTCCCTTTGACACTACACCTTCTTGCCTGCTGGCATGAATCCGACAGCCAGAGCCCGCCGCAGGTTTCTTTGATTTTAGTGCTCTTCTTCTACCGCTCGTTAGTTACTCTTTCGTTTCAGCACTCTCGTTTGTTCTGTTGGTAGACGCAGCTATACAACCGCGCGCGAGGGCGCGTTGCTCTTCGCGCCGGTCCACTTACTTTACGGCCTTGTGATCGATGCTCGATTTGTCTGGTTGCATACCGCGAGCCTTTGCCGTCCCTACTTCTTGGTCTCTGCCCTCGCCTATCCTGATCGTAGCGACGATCACGACATGGAACCCTCGAGCTCGCGCGAGCCACCGTGGGCAGAGCACGAAAAGGTACGTACTGGTCGCTCTCGCATCGCGTAGTACACTCCGACGCCGTAGTGGACGTAACTGACTGCCATCTCACTACAGGTATATCTACTTGCTGAAGTATTAAAGGCCGCTCAAGTACCCTCTCACGTTCTCTTTGGTTTTATACGCGACGCCAACATTCAGCCACGATGGAACGATATGGCCTTGCCTCCCGGTATGTCCCCACTACCTTTGCGCTCTGGTCTTGCCATTCGCATAGAACCAGCACTGCCAATGGAAGCTCCAAACAAGGTAACGTGCTAATGCGACATTGCGCTTTAGGTCGTTCAATCCGCTCCAGTCAGATGGCATTCGATAATCTTGCCGCGACATACTCCGCACCAGGCCAAGAGTACAAACGGCCTCAACTACCGGTTCCCATGATCTATCCTGGCCCCGAACTCTCTAGGAAACGACCGCTCCAGCCAGAAACGTCTACCCCGGTGGGTCGTCTGCTGCAACCTCGTCCACCACATCCCTATCCTGGAGAGTTCATGCCCGCTGGCCCTGCGTATACGTCTACCATCAACCCGACTGGCGAACCAGCCAATAAGAAGAAGCGAGGAAGACCGACAAAGGCCGAGGCGCAGCAAAGAGCGCAAGAGGCTGCGGCGCGGGGCGAGGTATATCCACCACCAAGGAGGGGAAGGCAATCCATCACAGCACCACCTGAACCCTCACCACTCAGTTCGGATCCTCGACCGCACGATCGAACACCTCCGCCACCAGCGCCATCCCACCTAGCTCCTGCCATGACACCACAACAACAGATCGGAGTAGAACAGGGATCAGAATCCTCATCAGGCAAGAGGAGGCGTACAAGGCCGCAGCCGCTCGAATTGGAGAAGCACCGGGCACCCAACGAAATGGAGTCCCCTCTGGCGTACTCTTCAGGAGACCCCACCACTCGCAGCCAGGCATACTCTACCTTCACGCCCATCTCCGCACCATTACCATCTTCGACCGAATCCAGGGACCGAGACGTACGCATGGAAGGGGTCGAAGAGACCCAACCACGAACCACGACACCTCACTCGTTTAAAGACACGGTCGGCATATGACAGCGTTCCTTTCGTCACAAAAAGCAACATACGGCGGTAATTCTGTTTTGAAAGCGTTCCGTCAACGACTTTACTTACGCACTCACGATGACCTTTATGGCCATGATACTATGGAGGTATGCGCTGCCGTTTACACTTGTTGCTAGCCATGATGAGCACCAGTCACGCGCACGCATCATTCATCATTTTCATGTCGTTATTGCTTTGGGACTATTTGTTCCCACACACTATCGTTTTCTCTTGTCAAATTTATTTCCTTGTCAAAACCTGTTTTGTTCATTTCTTCATTGGAACTACATGTCGACGCTTTATGAAAGTTGAGATGTGACGAGCCATTTACCTAATGTCTTAGTATCGCTATCTTCACGACTTAAGAGTTTTGTATCTTTTTCTGGCAACAAGGCGCTTACGCTAGCCACTTTCTTCTTCCACAACGTGTACGATAGATGGATTTCCGAATCAGTTCTGCATTACGGCCTCTGTACAAAAAAGCACCTAGTAGCAACAGCATCAATGGTAGAAACTGGCCGTGGCCAATCAGCCCGCCGACTTCGCATCCTTGCTTGCAAGCATTTTCTCGTGCCATGTCGCACTCATGCTCCTGCACGTCAATGTACGTATCCTGCTGTCCATTCATCTCCCGCGGACGAGCCCTTTCACGACATTTAGCTCCCTGCAGGCTGACCAGGAAAGTGGTTGGGAAACCGAAAACGGGGGGGCGCGCGCAAGGCGACGTCAACAGCGGGCGCGCGACACAAGCAACGGGTCTTGTTTCACCTAAGAATACGCCTACGAGCTCTGTTGTACTACTATCGCCCCGCCTACCCTCGCAACACACACATGACCGCAGACGCAGGGGTAAACAATAATGTTTCTTTTCCGCCTAGCAAAGTAATGTATGGTACTTTCAGCGATCAATTCTTCGGCTATCTGCATGTAAGCGCCCTCCCCAAACTATGTCCACACCCAACGCTAAACCATCAAATCCCAACTTCTTCCCCCATCCAAAGAATTGCCAAAACAGATCGATATCGCGAAACACGGGGTGGCCGCAGAAGGAAAAAAAAACTTGGGTACTCCAGATATTTTCGCGTTGCTGGTTAGGTAAGGGATTGGACTCAATTTTTCCCTTTGGGCGGAACTAAACTTGGTCGGTACTGGGTATGTACTAGAAGGGGGGTGGGCCCGCTGCACCACAAAAGGGGAAGTGTACTGTACCTACCAACCGTAGGTACATGACGCCAACGCAAACTGCACATGCATGCACGCATCGACCATGCAGTTCCCAAACCATAGCCCTTAGCGACCCAAGAAAAAAAATCGAATCTGGAAACGAACGGAACCAGAGAAATGAAGATGGAAATTAATGGGGGGGTGTTATTTTTTTGGGGCCTCAAACTTTCTTAAAAGAATGACACATCCAACTTAGCCTGTTTTTGATTGTAAATTTGGGTCGGCTAAATGGGGGGGTTTTTTGGAATCTGAATCGAGATGGGGATGTACGGTTTGGGACTCGGAGGTGGATTTGGATGATTGTGGGTTCTTTTGCTGTACCCGTATTGGGGTTCGCTGGATATTGATGTTGATGTTGTTCTTGTAGTGCTAATCAATTGTACAAAAGTACCACACCACGTCCCTACCAAAAACAACACAAAAGGCAAACCCAAAAACAAATACAAAACCATACGTATATGCACAAAATACATCAAAATTCCACTTCAACAACCAAAGAGAAAAAAAATACCAACCCCGCAAAAAATTCTACAGTGCAGAAGAAGATGCTCTTCCTTCTTCGATAATACACTCATCGCAAGTCCAATTCCGAGTCAGCGGTGGCGGAGCTGGTTTAGTGGTATATGTTTGTATACACGCGATGTGGAAGTAGTGTCGTGTACAGTCCTAGGGACGCCAGAAATCACAATGTTAGCTTATTTGGACTCGTGTACGTGAGCGGGGAGGGGAAGGGAGGAGGAAAGCGTACAATGTTGCTGCATGCGAGGATGCGGGATGCGGCGCCGGTCGTTGTTGTTGTTGCGTCTTTACTGCAGTAGCAGAGGTCGTAGGGAGGGTCGGGGTTGTGATCTTGTTGTAGGGGGTGGGTATCTGGCGGCAATCGTTCTTGCATCTCCACATCGCTGGTAGAGACTGCGGTGATGGGGGTAAGATAGCCGTTGTCGGCGACTATGGCATTACGTCTCCCTTTTCTGTCCTTGTTCGGAGCGGGTGGCTTGTTTTTTCCTCGTTGTGGACTCTGACTGTTTTGGACATGTAGGTCTGCTAGTTGTTGGGAGAGGCCGGTGACTGCTGTGCCGCCGCTCGGCTTTTGGCTGTTGACAATGTGTAGTGCTGCGTCGTGCACTTGTTTGGAGATGATGGTGTCGGCGAAGAGCTCCTCTAGCTTCTTCTTGAACTCGTCCGTCGTCCCATCTTGCCATAGACGTACACCCTGTCCACGCGCAAACCGGATGCAGGCGTCTCCTGCGTGGACATCGGACTGCAGATCCTCGTCATACATGGAGTCGTCGAAAACTTTCAGGAAGCGCTTTGCTGGCTTGGACAGAATGGTTTCCTTGTCAATCTCTGCATGTCTCTTAATCTGCATCCATCTTTCGTCGAGCTCGTCGTCACTCTCGCTGATCTCCTCGCCCTCGCGGAGTGGCCGTTTGCTGAGCGACCGAAAGAATGCAATCCCCGGAGGCGCTCTCGGAACAATATACACCCTTTTCGCCCTTTTGGGCCTCCCTTGGACATCGTCCGGAGGCCGTTGTCGAGGCACACGCGCGACCGTCGGAATATCAAGTGGTGATTTGGGCTTGGCTTTCACCAACTTGTCGATTTTAGCGGCCCTTTGATAGGAATCGTCTCCTTTCAAAAAGCGCCGTCTGTCGAATGGCCAGGCCGGAGCAAGGACATGAACGTTAAATGGCTCGTCGGCGTGAGCACTGGCGCGCTGGCGTTGGTCTGCCTTGTGATCGGCTACTTCGCTTTCGAACCGCCAGTGCTCAACACCGCCTTCGACAATGCCCTGCCGGGTGACCTGATAATCAAAGTATTCGTGCCAGCTGATCAAATGCATCCTGAGGTCGAGTATGTCTGTGGGTTTCCGCTTCGAACAGTGTACGCACCCCAACTCCGAACGTACAAGCGTCTCGTTTCCATAAACAAAGGTTATCTGGTACCTTGTTTGCGTGTCTAGAGGCGGTGTGGGGTATGAACTGGACAGTTGCACCGGACTCATCAGATGGCGGTTGTAATCGGCCAGGACCGATTCATCGGCATTGCTGAAACTGTTCCAATGCATACTAACTTCCAACCCTATACCGAGTTGATGCTTGGCTGCCTTTAATGGCAATAGCAGTCTTTCTCTTGGACATTGTAGAATGTTTTCGTAAGATATGGATATGAATGTTATATCTGACGCATCCAAGCCCATGTATTCGTAGAACTCCTTCGCGTCTACCTGGCTGGTGAAGGTAACGCTCATCATGAGTTCGTAACACTCATCTGGGGAGACTTGATTGAGAATCCCAAGATCCTGTATGTTAATAGTGACGGCATCCATTTCAACCGAAATTTCTCTGTCGCGGTTCCGATCAATGCCTCGCAGAGTTGCTTTTCGGGCAGGCGCACTTGTCGATGGTATGTCAGGTGACGATGGGATAATCGAAACCTTGACTGTACTTGCTATTCGTAACATGGGCCGAACCTTTCTGACAGGATCATGGCTGCTGATTGGACCCGGTTGACTGTCCAATGATCTGATGGCATGAACGTCCACGACGAAGCAACCTCCAGCCTTTCTTTTCTTAACCATGTTGTTTAGTAGTTGCCAGGATGGAGGTTGCCACGTGGAGCGGAAATCGTCACTAGAAGCTCGGTACTGAAACGTATTGTCCAGAATTTGCTGATGAGCTTGCAGCGCCGTTGTAAGGTTTCTGTCGAGAAAGACTGGTGCTCTTTTTCTCGATAGGTAGTCGTACAGTAGTATGTTTCCCGAGAACCTGTCGCTGTGTCCGAGCATGCTCTAATGGTACAAACTCATATTAGAGGGTTATTGATCACATATCAGTGTTTTGACTGACTTACAGGCGCTCAGTTGCATCCTAGGGCAACTAAGAATTCATAGTGAAGGCGCATTTAGTGGGTCTGTGCGACAAGCGGTTGGGGTCATGTGCACATGGACCGCGATTGGGACGGTATGTGATGCGATTCTTCAGACCACAATCGCGCGGGAGGTGAAGGCCAAAAGGAGAAGCAGGATTGTTGAACTTGTGCAGTCTGGGGTAGGTGCTGGTATGCGTGTAGCGCGCGACTTGCTAGACTGTGGTTGAAGGTGCCGACATTCGCGTAGTTGGATTGAAAACTTCAGAACGGGCAGGTATAGAAGTGATAGTATGCTCGTTTTGCAGTCGCAGTCGCAGGCTGTTTGGTGTTGAGTGCAGGTTTGTCGCATACGCGATGGCAAGCAAGACAGCGCAAATTTTCGCGTTCCGCCCAGGCGCAACGACTCGAGGACAGGTACGCTCGGTGACGGGGATGGAAGCCTTCATTCCGCGCTCTGGTCTTTTCACGACAGCTGTGCCTGTAAAGGAATGGAGGTGGCGGTGTTGTTGGCGGAACGTCACGTGATAACGCTCCGACGCTAACCGCACAGACCATGTACATCGTCATTGTTGGAGGCAAGAGTGAGAGCACTCGAGGGCCGCGTGCATAGAGAGTTCACTCACCTCTTCCTCACCTCTCCCTCCACCACCCCACCGCCCGCTGCATGCTCCTCGACTGCCAAATCCCGATCCATGAACCTCGGCGACCACTATCAAGGACTGGGCAGCCTTTGATAAGCCCAAGTCTCTCACTCTTTTGTGTAGTGAAGGAACGCCTATCGACGGGCAGTCGCACGACATGGCCGTAACACTGAAGCGCAAACGTGGCGCCGTTTCGTATAAGGAGCCGAGTAGTAGTGAGGACGATCTCTCTGAGAATTACGACCAGGGCCGAAACACTGTTAGGGAGCGCACCGCCCCGACTCGACGATGCGCCGGGCGTTCCCAGGCGGTCGACGATGTCTCCAGCGAAAGCGAGCACGATTCGCCAGAGCCCGCCACTGTCAGTCGTCCACGCACTTCACGAGCGCCGCGCACTTCACGCCCGAGTCGAGTAAAGCAGAGCATCTCGTACAAGGATGTCAGCTCAGACGACGAAGAGGATGAAGATCCGGATGCCGACTTCGAGCTGGAGGAGGAGCAAGTCCTGACAGTGCGGACCAAGCGACGAGCCACGGCACCACCACGACCCCAACCGCGGAAGAGTGGGGGCACAAAAGGGCGATGCCGGCGCAAGATGGTACTCGGTGCACCGCTGAAGCTGAACCAACAGGCGCAAGCGCAATCTGAGCGGAAAGTGGCGGCTATACCTACGGACGGACACAATCCGGTACGTGTATTTGTCCTGGGCTGAATATCTCGAACATGCCCACTTCACTTGTACAGACGCTAACACCTCGTTGTCAGGCATGGGCTACTCTGCCATATCACGTACTCCTTCAAATTTTCGTATACGCCTCACATCCTCTCCACGATGAGAACATGAAGCCCACGTCCGCGATACCCTGGCTGGTGCGAATGGCGCGCATGTGCTCCACCTTCGCGAAGCCAGCTTTGACCGCCCTCTACCGCAACCCGCCCATATTTGCCATTAGACAAACGCGCAAGGATCTCGTTCATCATCTCATTACACCTCCACCCGATGCACACGACGACTGCCGCGTCATGGTCAAGCGACTGGAGCTGGATGCTACGCAGATGACAGCCCTCACTGATCCTACCAACAGCGTCACTGACCTCGTAGGTCTGGTGCGGTCGCTGAAAACTCTGCGGGAGATTGACATCATCGATCCCATGGATAGGCCACCTTTTCGAGCGCGGCTTAGGCGACTTCGCCGGTGGGTGTACCCGAACCAGCTCTTCGAAGCTCTACGGCAGAGCAGTTTGCGGCTGAGGAGCTGGCGGTGGAACCAGACCTTTTGTAGTCAGGGACCTCTTTGGATAAAAACCATTCACACGGATGCTGCGTTTCAAAGTCTGCGCGAATTGACCTTTACCAAATTCCATCCGGAGGCCGACCGTGAAGACGCCGACGCGCCCCAGGACGAACCGACCACGGAAGAGTTGCTGGCGTCTGCACTAGCAGTTCTCCCCAAACTGAGGACCTTATCATTCGAGACGTGCGGTGTTGTTAGTGGACGCTTACTGCCTTTACTACCCACCAATCTTGTCTGTCTGAGCATTACCAATTGCGGAGAGTTGTTGTCGGACGCTTTGCAGGCTTTCCTGGCCACCCATGGTACACACCTCGAGGAGCTGGTACTCAACCACAATCAAGCTCTCGATATGTCGTTCTTGCCCGATCTGAAATGCTCTTGTCCCAAGCTTGAGGTCCTGCGGATGGACACGACCTACTACAGTTCTCTTGCCATGTCCTCGGACAACGAGCCGCTCTACGATAGACTCTTAGGTGAAAATGAGATCCCCACCTGGCCATCTACTCTGCGTACCATTGACTTGGAGTATCTTCGAAACTGGAATTCGACGTCTGCCAACAACTTTTTCAACTCGCTGATCGATGCGGCTGAAGATCTACCTTGGCTACAAGAGATCACCATCATCGCAATGGTTGACACTGATTGGCGACAACGAGCCGAGTTTAGGCAAAAATGGAGTGCAAAGTTTAAGAGGGTTTTTGCCAGAAAGTGGGAAGCCACCGATCCTCGACTTGCGTCTCTAAGGGCTTTCAGGGAATGGAAAGCGCGGGTCGGCGAGGAAGGGGAGGAGGCAAAGGTGGACTCTTTCATTGCAGATGTCCCTGAAGAATTGCATGAGAAAGCCGAAGCGGTTACTGTGAATGAAG
This sequence comes from Decorospora gaudefroyi, assembly GCA_010015605.1. NCBI lineage: Eukaryota > Fungi > Ascomycota > Dothideomycetes > Pleosporales > Pleosporaceae > Decorospora > Decorospora gaudefroyi. The sequence goes on from ML975290.1 coordinate 54,825, forward strand.
ACAGTGATAGCGACGTTCCTTTGTTACCCTCGCGCACACAGAGGCAGTATGAGGGCTGGGGCTCGAGTCGGCTTCGGTCCCGTTCGAAGGCGGCAACAAGCTATGGCGAGGAATCGGATGATGAAGCTGTTTCGGAACAAGAAACGGCTTCGGATGCAGAAAAAGAGGTATTTGTGCAAGGCCGTTGCCACACAGTGATCTTTCGCATCGACAACTCCCGGCCTCGCGAGGAGATGTTGAATGAGGCCGACTTCCTAGACGCAGAGCCTAGCGGCGACGAAGAATGGAATGGCAACGAAGACAACGATAATGAAGAGGGAGGCGGGTATGCTTGGTAGTGATGGGCCGGCGGCGTTCAAGTTCACACAGGCGTTTCGGCCTCGTTTGCATACTGATACACATGGCGTATGGTTTCGTATATATGTCTGCCTCAGGTCGGATTTTGCATAGGAAAGGCGTTGACGGATGGTTTATCGAAATATCCGTGTATTAGTATTGGGCTCACATCGGGCTCGACGGTTGGGCTCCAGGTACGTACGTGGTCTGTAGTCAGGTCGCCCAGATGCAGAAGTCTCATGTCATGCACATGTGGAATATGATGATTGTCCAACGCTGCTTAATTCTGCCATTCGCGTGTGGTTGGTTGTTTGTAGCAGCCAATGTTCCAAACCAGCTGAAAAACGCGTTCTCCGCCGGCGGGCATGCGTCACTTTTGACTGCGGCGCAATGCACAGCCTCAGCGCGCGAGCCAGCCAATCGCCACTAGTACCGCTAAGAAGGACTACCCATCTGCATCCGTCGCTGTTCGCAGGCCTGTCATATAACCGCTGGCTGCGATGTCTTGATACCCTCTCACGCTTTCCTTGCCCCTACTTTCTCCCTATACACAGTACCTCCCCGCCTTTCCGATAGTACCCACCATCCATCCCCGCCGTCGCCGCAACGCTCTATACCACACCACAGCACAACAACATGGCTGCGCCTACACCTCCCATCCCGCCTGTCTCGCCAGACTCTGGCCCTACCGACCCTACGCTGCCTAAGCTTCCTGCTGGATGGATAGCGCAGTGGGACAACGGGTAAGTTCCTCCCCATAGTATCTCGCGTTCTTGTCGCCGCCCCGCCGCCCCGCCTTCACACCACATGCCCCGCGACACGGGCTAACAGCGTCACAGATCTCGAAAGTACTACTGTACGTACTTGACACCTTGCCATGTCGCCCTCTGTGCGACCACGACCATGAGCTAGATGCTGACCCACGGCAACAGATGTCCAGATCAGCACCGGCGTCTCGCAATGGGAACTACCCACCAGCGAAGCTCCCGTAGGCGCCGGCTCCAGCCACAGCACACCCGCACAGCAGATGAACCCGTACAACCGGCCAGATGGCACACAGGGCCCGGACGCCGGTGAGGGATCGAGAGGCATCGGCGATGGCGCGACGGGCGACAGGTCTGGTGGACTGGGCGTATGCGACACACCGGGGCATCGACGAGGCTGGGCTGACTCGGCAAACAGGGGTTCGCCATGAACGCGCTTATGGGAAACAACAAACACAATGGCAGCGGCGGCAGCGGAGGCGGTGGGAACCTCGTCGGCCAACTCGCTGGCCAGTTCCTTGGCGGAGGCAAGCAGCACGGAAGCTCGTCTGGGGGTCACTCGAGCGGCGGCTCCAACAACCTCGTCGGACAGCTGGCTAGCGGCCTATTAGGCGGTGGAAAGCAGCATGGAAGCTCGTCTGGAGGACAACATGGCGGCCACTCTGGCCACGCATCAAGTGGTGGTGGCCTGGGAAGCATGCTTGGAGGTGTCATCGGCGGTGGATCAGTATGTTGTTAATGTGCTCGGAGTATAACTATCTCGCTAACTCAGTGCAGCACAACAAGCCCAACGGCAACAGTGACTACGGCTACAGCCACTCGGGCGCATCATCAGGCGCAACCTACGCCGGCACCGCCCCGCCAGCGTACAACCCTGGTGCGCCAGGCGGCCAGTACAGCAGCGGACCGCCGAGTCACTCGAGTTATTCATCGCCGGCGCCTGGAGGACAGCATCATGCATATGGCCAGGGAGGCTACGGATCACAACCACAGCATCCCCCGCAGCCACAGCACAGTCAACAACATGGCTATGGATCGCAGGCTGGGTTCGGTGGACAGTCGGGATACGGCGGCGCAGCGCCAGGGTACGGCCAAGGGCCTCCAGGTGGTTACGGTCAACTAGGTAAGACTTACCCAGTCTGAGGCCGTCGGAGTGGTTAAGCTGACGCTATGTAGCTGGTTACGGAGGTCCGGCGGGATATGGTGCACCAGCCGGCGGTCCTTACGGCGGCCCGGCGAATTACGATAACCACCAGCACAACCAATATGGCGGTGCACCCACGCATCAGAATCAGTATGGAGGCCAGCAGTATCCTCCGCCTCCTGGACAGGCTGGCTACGGCGGGCCACCCGGTCACCATGCACCACAGCCGGGTTGGCAGTGAGCCTCGAATCGGCTGGGCTAAAATTGTGAATGACGAATTTCAAGGACGACGGGAAACTAAGGGGGATATACAGAGGCAAACTTCCATGAAAGTACAGTTTGTTCTTCGGCTAGGACATGACGATGATTTGAATTTGGGGAGAACGGAGACGCGAGAGCTTGTGGTTACAAGCGTCTAGATATACCTTTAACTTCTGGAGTGTATAGATTCAATGACGCTATTTTCGCCCGATCCATGTCTATGCTTGGCGTGCAATGCGGTCATGAGCTTCTTTCTTTCTGTCTTCTTTCACTCTGGCCACCCCTCGTCACCCCATTCCCCCCTATGCGCTGCCACGGGCTCAGAGGGAGACGCATAGTGGTCCCAGATAGCGAATTGAGCTCTGACTCTCGCCCTTGTTCTCTCCCTCTTTGGCGCTTCCTCCCTTCCCATCCGTAGCGAATCCTCATATACATCACCTCATCCACAACCCTCAATTCTCCTATCTTTTCACCCCCACCTCGCCCCTCCCCACACATCCCCCTCATCCCCCTCCCCACAAACCATCCCCAAACACCCTCCCTCCCCCAAAACCCTCCACGCAACCCTCACCCTCCCACCCCCCCCTTCTTCTTCCAATCCCCCGACCCACATCCCCAACGCAGCCCGCACAACCCGACACTCCTGCCGCGGAACCCGTATCCATACGTCGCGGCCCCGGATGTGTAATTGGTCCATGGGTATGGAGCTCCCGGTTTGGCCAAAGTAGCTGGTTAGCGGTTGGGTTAGGAGCGGGTGGATTGTTAGCGGGGAGAGGTTGGTTGGTGGGTGGTGGGAGTCGGTGGTGGTGGTGGTGAGGCGTAGGTGGAGGTAGGACCAGGGTGGGGTTCGGAAGGTGGTGGTGTGGAGGATGGGTGGGGTGTTGGGGCGTTTGCGTTTTTTTGGGGGGGGTTGTGGGTGTGGGTCGGTTTGGTTTGGTGCCGCTGTGGTGTTTGTGTTTGTGTTGTCTGGATTTGAGGTCGCGGTCGGGTTGGTTGTGTGTGCGGGGGCCGCGGTGGGTAGTAGTGCTTCCATGTCTTTTTTTTCGTAATCTTTTTGTATATTAGTTTTGGTTCTGTTTGAGAGCAAAGCGCTGGAGAGAATGCGGAAGTTGGAAGTTGGAAGGGTGGGTGGGATGCAGATCATGACGCGAAACCCTTTTTTTGCCGGAGTTAATTAGCGCGTTTGGCTTAGCTCCGGAGATACTGTCAGGTGTAACTGTCTCTTTGGTAATTATTGAATAAGCTTTGGGTTACCAACGCGTTGTTCAATTGTTCATTTATGACGTGAGGGGATGTGACATGCATCTCTTCTCACCAAAGTAGGGTTGGAACAATGGAGACTTGAAGAACTTTTGGTTCGACGGTTATATACACGTACGACCACGGCACCACAGTATGCACTCCTCTGCTCGTCCCCTCGGGCCTCTCTTCCGTTACCACCCACCAAAACTGCCTAATTACAACCAGGGGTTGGCCAGATATGTCCCAGGACCCGAAATGCCCAGTAAAGGGGACTTGACCGGTATAGTCCGGTAGATACAGTTTTTCCCAAGTAAATGGGACTTGGTGTAAATACAAAACAAGGTGAGCGATGGGGCTACAAGAGCACATTCATCAAAAGCGCACCTAGACAGAATAAAAGCCACGAAATTCCGGGGTATCATATGCTGCAGCAAAACACAATAGACCGCCAAAAACGCCAGTGAATGACTTTTGAGGCCGGTATGAACACAATAGGGGGCTGTGGGCCGCGGGCGTAATCCTATAGGCGAGGTAAGGAGAAAGTTTACTGTTTGCTCTTGCTCTTGCCCTTGCCTTTCCCGCTGGATTTCTCGTTGGTGTTGGTATTGGTGTTGGGTAGGCTGAGAGTGGGAAGGTACTCAACCCAGTCCAACTTCATGGGACCCTTGGGAAGGTTCTGGTTAAGGTTCTCTACGACTTGCTGGAGCTGCGCGCCAACTAGTAGCAGCTTGCCAATCAGGCCGAAGAATTCCCGGTTCGATTCGACAAGCGTGTTCATCTTGTCGAAGTCTTGTTGTATTTGGGACGAAGACGCCTGGATCTCGTCAATCCGTCCCGCAAGGTTGTTGACTCTGGGCTCGAGAGCGGCTCTCACCTGCTCGAAGCCGCGGATCGAACTCTTCATCTGGCCTTCAACCTTGACGCGCGTTTCATGTGCCTCGCCGAATGTCGTACGTAGCTCGTTGATCGTGCTCTTCAGCGTCTTCATCGTCTCTTCGACATTGCTGAGCGCCTCAGTCTTGGCGAATGGACTCGTGTCAGAGTTGAGGTTGCGGAATGACTGTTGTAGGCCAGTAAGCGCGACCCTGAGAGATTCAACCGTTTTTGCATGCTCGTCCATCTTTCCGCAGGCGTCATCGGCCTTAGTGGCTGCTGTCTTTGCCTCAGAACAGGCTTGGTCAATCTTTTCCAACGCAGACGGCGAAACTTTGTTCACAAGTGTTTGCAGCTCTGGGGCTTTGTTGGCAAGCTCCTGCAGTTGTGGAACAAGCTTGAAGAGCGTGGATAGTATGTGCGAGTGAGCCCGGACCCAGGAGGCTTGATCCTCGAACGACTTCAGTCGGTCAACCTCTTGTTGCAGTCGTTCGCATTGTTTCAACACCATAGAGTTGGAAGGATACATCTGTACAAACCACCGAACCATTTGTTGGTGAAGCTCGTCAGTGGTGATATTGTTGAATCGGCTGGCAAAATCGTTGATGGCAAATTTGAGCTGATCCATCTGCTGATTCATGTCGTTCTTGTCCGCTTTTGACAATAATTCTTGGCCTCGAACCGCTGTCTCTGCATTCAGGGACGCTTGTAACTGACCAACGTCTGCCTTGAGAGTATCCAGGGTTTGAACGGTTGACTGAAGTTGGGCCTGCTCGGCGACCCCGAAGCTGCTCTGCGGCTGTATCGGGGCCTCTAGCCTTGAGCGGTCTGCTTCGAGCTTACTGTTAACTGTAGAAAGCTCTTCCTGGATCTTGAGTTTGAAAGGATCGAAGTTCTCTGTAAATAGCTGTGGAACAGATTTCTGCAAGCAACTGATCTCGTTGGCGTGTTGATGGAAGGTATTTTCGTTTTCTTCCAGTAGTCCCTTCATCTCTTCTAAGTCTTGCTGAAGTGCTTTGACGTCCCGGTCAAGCTGAGCAATACTTGTAAAGCTATCGTTGGGTTTGGGTGACAAAGGCGTGACGGGCTTACCGACTTTCTTAAAGCCGGGGCCAGGCGTCGCCGGCGTCGGTAGGGTTGAGCTCGTTGCATGCTTTTCCAGTTCGTCAAACCTTTGTGCCACAGACAGTTCATGCTCTTCGAGTTTGTTCAACCTTTGTACCACGGTCGATTTGGTAGTGAGGAATCCTGCCTTAATACGCCCAATATACGTCTCAACGTCAAATTCGAGTCCTTCAACTCTCTTATCAGTTGCTTTGCGCAGCGTATCAACTCTGTTCCCAAGCGATTTAGTAGTCTTCTCCAGGTTCTCAACTTTGTCTTGATTTCTTGAGGCTTTGTCGTAGGTCCTGCTTTCGTTGTCCTCAACTGCCTTGATTCTGTCCGACAGTCTGTCCAGTTGAGCAGGGATATTTAACTTCTGCATAGTAGCCTTGAAGTCCAAGCCCGTCTTTGCTTGCTCGTCAAGTCGTTTAACCTCCTCCTCGTTTCCAGTTATACGCGTTGAGAGACGCGTCTCCATAGCTTTGACGTCTCTTTGTAACGTCTTCGCGTTGGCGGTCCTCGCAGCAACTTCCTGGACCACGAGTTGCTTGACAGCTACTTTGTCCATAGTTTCCGGCAGCCCGTTCTTCCAACTTATCAATGTACCAATGCCGATCTTCTGCAGCTCCTTTGCGCTTCTCAATGCCCCTATGTCATCCTTCAAGCCCGAGATAACCTCGGCTTGATCGGCATGCTTCGAGGAGGCAGCTTCGAGCTTATTGATCCTCTCCGGTAGAGAGTTGAGCTGCGTTATCTGGTTCTGGAGGGTCAGAGATTCGGAAGCTTGTAAAATGGGTTGAGTTTTCTCTAGCGGATCTGATGGACCCAGTGCAGGTTTGAGTTTGTCCAGGTCCGCCCGAAGATTGGTAAGCACGGTGTCCAGGTTACCCTCATCGATCGCATCGAGCCGTTTGTGCAGAGGTTGGAGCAATGCCGCAACGACTTCTGAGATGTCCTTTCGCTCTAGGTCGACTAATCGATTTGATAGTGTCTCTAGCTTCTTGGTAACATCGTCTCGCTCCTTCTTGGCCTCGTCTCGCTCCTTCTTCAGGTGAGCAATATCATACTGATGAGCTTTGATAGATGCTTCCAGTTTGGGAGGAACAGTGTGCACAGCAGAATCGTCATTCAAGATGGTAGCTTTGGCATGATAGGCAATGGCTCGTTTTCTTTCTTGCAGGTTGCGCAATGAGTGCATCGAGATCGGAAGTAGTTCGCCAGTAGCTTCATTCTGACGCTGGAGCAAATGCAATGAAATTGCGGCCGGAAGCATCGAAGGGGCCGGTGGGGCAGCATGGCCAGTAGGTGTACCGGCTCCGCTTCCTATGCTGCTTGGAGACATGATACGAGCGTCCCGAGATACAGATGGTGGAAGGCCGCCGCGTCCAGATTCATCATCGCGCCGGTCAGATTGTTTTCTATACTGGTCAGAACGTCTTCTTGGACCGGTTGGCACATTCGCCGGCAATCCAGCAAGAGAGCCCGTTCTCGATAGTGGTGGGCTCGGGATCGCAGGGCTCCCTGGTTTGGCATACTGGCCGATTGTTAGCTCTGGTAGAAACGGGAATTGGACGTAGCTGACCCTATCTTGCGCGGCCGACTGCTGTTCGAGCGGGCGACTTCTTTTTTCTGGAGGGCTGTCTCCGCGGGACCTAGACTCGAATGGTCTTTTGCCACGCGTGCTCATGCCTGAGTCGTTTCGGACAGGCGAGTTTGTGGATGAGGTGCGGACATTGAAGAGACTTCATAATGGCAGTGTTAGTAGGGTATGGACTGAAATAGTAGATACAGGAGCGGTGTGGAAGGTAGGTCGAGGTGTAACGGCGCTAGTGGCCCTCTGTAGGCGTTAGGGCTAGACTGGCTGTTTTAGCCTTTGCGCTGCGCCCAGAGCTGCGAATAGAGGTATACACTCCACTCCGCCTTCACCCTTCAACGGATAAATAAACGGCGTACCTGTGCGCCGAGGAGACGCGATTGTCGCTGACGTTGTCCCTGCTGAGATTCGTCGAGATAGTGGGGACACGGGGCCGACCAGACATGTCGCTGGGCACCGGACCAGCAGAGTAGATGATGTAGCTGTCGCAACAAGAGCCGGGACAACTGTGAGAGAAGAAGATTGCCAGGTTTTATAGGGAAGAGTGCAGTGATGGCTAGCCCAAGTCCCAGACGGTGATTGGGCGGGGAAGTCGCGTCGACGCGCCATCGAATCAAATGGCAAACGGCGGAAGGTCCGTGCGCGGCCATGGTGAATGCGCGTTCGCGATTTGTTGCTGTTGCCGTTGCAGTCGCAGTCGCTCCAGCAAGCACCGTCGAAGAGACCGCAACGCCCGACACCGCCATGGCCATGGTACGTACGAGCGTGGACACGATGCTGGGGAGGAGTTGCTGACGGCCGCTAGCCCATCACCACCATCGCCGAGAGCAAGGAGCTGCGCGGGCTCAACCTCATCGCCGCGCACTCGCACATCCGCGGCCTTGGCGTCGACGACGACACGCTCGAGCCCAAGGTGTCGTCGCAGGGCCTCGTCGGCCAGCAGAAGGCGCGCAAGGCGGCGGCGGTGATCCTCAGGATGGCGCGGGATGGCAAGATTGCCGGCCGCGCTGTCCTGATTGCCGGCCCTCCCAGCACGGGCAAGACGGCCATCGCAATGGGCATGGCGCAGTCGCTGGGCCCCGACGTGCCCTTCACCATGCTCGCCTCGTCCGAGATCTTCTCGCTGGACATGTCCAAGACCGAGGCCCTCACCCAGGCCTTCCGCAAATCCATTGGCGTGCGCATAACCGAGGAGAGCGAGGTCATCGAGGGCGAGGTCGTGGAGATCCAGATTGACCGCAGCGTCACAGGGGTGAGTACAGAGCAGACGGGTCCCGGTCACGGGTCATGGCCACACCACTGACACACGACCAGAGCAACAAGCAGGGCAAGCTTACCATCAAGACGACCGACATGGAGACCGTCTACGACATGGGCACCAAGATGATCGACGCCATGACCAAGGAGAAGATCATGGCCGGCGACATCATCTCCATCGACAAGGCCTCGGGCAAGATCACAAAGCTCGGCCGCTCCTACACACGTTCAAGAGACTACGACGCAATGGGCATCGACACCAAGTTCGTCCAGTGCCCCGAGGGCGAGCTGCAACAGCGGCGCGAGGTGGTGCACACGGTCAGCTTGCACGAGATTGACGTGATCAACTCGAGGACCCAAGGCTTCTTGGCCCTCTTCTCTGGCGACACGGGCGAGATCCGCAGCGAGGTACGAGACCAGATCAACACCAAGGTCGCCGAGTGGAAAGAGGAGGGTAAAGCCGTCATTGTGCCGGGTGTACTGTTCATCGACGAGGTCCACATGCTCGACATCGAGTGCTTCTCCTTCGTCAACCGCGCGCTCGAAGACGAGTTGGCGCCCATTGTCATCATGGCGAGCAACAGGGGCAACACTCAAATACGGGGGACAGACTACCGATCACCGCACGGCCTTCCGCTAGACTTTCTAGATCGCGTCGTCATCGTCAACACACACGCGTACTCGTCGGAAGAGATGCAGCAAATCATCTCGATAAGGGCCCAAGAGGAGGAAGTCGATGTCTCGCCAGATGCCCTAGCACTACTCACCAAGATTGGCCTGGAGACGGGCCTGCGATACGCCAGCAACCTGATCACAACCTCGGACCTGATACGCAAGAAGAGGAACGGTCCGGAAGTCACCATCGAGGATGTACAGCGGAGCTTTGCCCTCTTCTACGACCCCACAAGGAGTGTAAAGGTACGATCCCAAACATGGGGACACACGGCGCCCTGCTGACCCCACATCTAGTTCGTGTCCGACTCGGAAAAGCGTCTCATCGGCGACGCGGGCCATGTCTCTTTCGCCATCACGAACGGCACCGAGGCCATGGACGTATCGTAGAGAGTGGGCCATTAACTCTTGTCTTTCTGGCGTATAAACAGGTCCTGGTTGGGTTGCAGCGGCTGGTCTTGACTCACGGTATAGAATAGTAAAAAGTCCAGCGAGTGTAATACCATGTGTCTTTATGCAGCTGCCAAGGGTTTCCAGTGATGGAGCCTTACTTAATATTCGTGTAGCACACGATCAACTACTAGAAACGGGGCATATCTTCATATATATACGTGTTGCGCACCGGTCCGTGGAACGCCTTAATTTGTAACCCAGTAACCGTGTACGGGGTGCCTGTAGTGGTGTCTCAGAGTGTATAACCGGGAAATTTACAGATAGATTGGTCGAACCATGCGCCTGGATTATGGTGCTGACTGTGGTACAGGAACGGTGACACGCGCGCATAGATTCAAGATACAAGGCCAGGGACTCGGGAGGGGATCTGGTTGCACCACATGTGCTGCACGCGTCTCGCAAGTGATGACGAGGACGACGAGGCTAGGCCCCCCGGCTTCATACCGTTTCGAGTAAAGCCGCACGCGACATCAAGATTTCAACCTTTTGCAGTCTGCGCCAGTGGCGTCCAACACGGCATGAACGAGGGTGCAAGGCTTAAGTACGCAAACGGCCGCGTGTCACTGGATAGCTCTATCCTGTCAGCCTTCACACAGACCAGCTTTGCCCTACGTAGTGCCGGGGTCTGCCCCCTTAGGTAGCGGTTACAGCCTGCCGTGCCCCATGTTATGACCGCAGCCCAGCACCAGTGCCGTGTGCGCGGCATGTAGACGTCCAGTTCCTGCGACTGTGCCTCTTATTACTCTCTTTTTCGCTCTTCCTCTTCCTAGATCGCCAACTCCTGAGACTGTCTGCGCCTGCATCACCCCACGCTGTGTCAACCGTAAAAGACGACTGAAGCACAGCACGCGACCACCTTCCCAAAGCGCAACATCACGAAAATCGCACTGCAAGACTGTCCTTGGCCCCCTTTTGATTTCATGGTACTTTGGACGATAGTATCTAGCGAGCAAGGTTGAGCACATATCCGGACATCGGCCATGCGGCTATCGACATGCGCGGCTGCCATTACCACTGCGACCCTCTTCGCATCTTGTTTAGCCACACCCACACCCAACCCCGCAGATCCGATAGCACGTACAATAAGCGATAGGATAGGGCGGAAGAAGCAACAAAAAGGAGAGAAGGAAAAGAAGCCAAGTACCAAGTACTTTCATGAGCCCGGGTAAGTAATTGTGACGGCTTACTCCGGGGCACCACTGACAGAACGAAGGGGCGGCAATAAACTCGGCCACTATGACAAGCGCTATTACCACGGCATCGTCTCCGATGAAGAGCGGCAAGACACGCAATCGCACATGATACGCGCATACCTCAACTTTTTCCACGAGCAAGAACTAGACACTTGGATAGCCCACGGAACACTATTGGGATGGTGGTGGAATGGACAAGTAACCATCAGCACGCCTCGACCGAAAGCCAAATGCTAACCTACAACAAAGCGTCTCCCATGGGACTATGACCTCGACACCCAAGTGTCAGATACAACACTGCACCACCTCGGCGAAGCCCACAACCAGACAAGATACGCGTACAACTCGTCCGACGGCACTGTGCAACGCGAATACCTCATCGACGTCAACCCCTGGATATGGGAGCGCGAGCGGGGGGACGGCCAAAACATCATCGACGCGCGCTGGATCGACATCCGCAACGGGCTCTTCATCGACATCACCGGCCTCAGCGAAATCCACCCCGACACCCACCCGGGCGTCTGGAGTTGCAAAAACTACCACATGTACAAGACGTCGGAGTTGTATCCCATGCGCGAGACCATGTTTGAGGGCGTTGCGGCCAAGGTGCCGTACGACTACGATAAGGTTCTTGTGGATGAGTACAAGGTGAGGGCGTTGATTGAAACGGATTTCCATGGGTATGTACATTCTGTCACGGAGTAATTGAGGGAAGTAGTGGCTAACGTACTATAGACATCGATGGGATACGGAGCAGCGGGCGTGGGTGAAGAAGCCGGAGACGGTGGAGGAAGAGGAGCAAGAACGCAAGAAGAAAGAAGAGGAAGAGAAGAAGAAGGTGGCGGAGGAGGCCAGGGTGAACAAGTCGACGCGCGAGTCTTGATGTGGCGAGTTTGTTGTTTTGATGTGAGCGTCTTTGTGTATGTTTTTTGGTTACATAGTGATACCCAGCCCTGTGGCGACGAATTAGCTCATTTTCACTCTACGTTATGGCTCTGCGTGCTGGTATTACTTTGTACAAGACTGTTGTGGAGTTGAGTGCGGACCGAGGTTTGTGATTACAAATGTCCGATGGCGACCCGGACCCGGGCGTCATCTCGTGGAAGCCTTGCAGAACGTCACCGAAACAACAGGAGGCTATAGCGCAGCCACGCGCCACGAAGCACTATATCTTAATCACTACTAACCTTTCTGCTTACACTGTACAATCTAGACATCTTCTCATATCCCTCATCCACCGAATCAACGCCACCACCTCCCTCTTCACCACCATGACTGAAGCCAACACCTCGTCTGTACCCGCAGCTTCAGGAGAAGATATCCAGATCACACTCACCCACCATGGCAAACCTCTCACATATTCTTTTGCGCAAGAAGCCACAATATCCGACCTCTCCGAACGCGTCGAAGCGACCCTCTCCATCCCCCCCTCAAACCAAAAGTTCCTCATCAGCGGCAAAATCGGTTTACAAAAACCACCCTTCAAAGACGCCACCCTCCCACTCACACAACTCACATCCAAGAAAATAACCCTCATGGGCAGCACAACCGCCCAAGTCACCTCTCTCAACACCAGCATATCCGCCGCCTCAACGCCCCGGCGCCCCGGCCCCATCAAACCCGCAACCCCCGCCCCAAACCGCAACCACAAGCGACTCCAAGAAGAAGCCCAATACACATTCCACACCCTACGCCCCTTACCCTACCTCCCGCACCCAGACCGCTCCCTGCGCTTCCTCGAGCGCCTCCGCGACGACGCCGGCATCAAAGCAGCAATGCGCACGCACAAGTTCAGCGTCCCCTTACTCACCGAAATGGACCCCGCACAACACACAACGCAAGAGTCGCGCACCCTCGGCCTGAACCGCAATGGCGGCGAGGTCATTGAGCTGCGGCTCCGGACCGATGCGTACGATGGGTATCGCGACTACAAGACGATTCGCAACACGCTGTGCCATGAGCTTGCGCATAATGTGTGGGGGCCCCATGATCGCAACTTTTGGGACTTGTGTCGCCGGATTGAGGGCGAGGTTGCGAGAGGGGATTGGAGGCGTGGTGGGAGGAGTGTGGGGCCTGATGTTTTTTATGAGCCGGATTCGGGGGCGGGGGAGGTGTGTGATCATGGGGGATGGACGGGTGGCGAGTTTACGCTGGGGGGTGGTGGGGGTGCGGAGACGGTGGTTAGTAGTGCGACGGGGAGGGGGGTTAGTGTGGGTGGGGTGAGTAGGAGGGAGGTGCTTGCGAAAGCGGCGGAGGAGAGGGTGAAGAGGGCTAAACGAGTGGAGGAGGAGGGGGAGGAGATGGGTGGGGAGGGGAGTTTGTGAGGGTTGGGAGTCGTTCGACTTGTTTTGGGTGTGTGGTTGTGGATGCGTGGATACCCCTATTTGAGTATATGAGGTGTTTATTTTGGTCATGTAGGTTTAATTTTGGCATACGGAATCCAATCCTTTTGATTATAACCCCCTATCTCCTCCGTCCCCTCTCGACTCTCCATCTCAATACCACCAATTCCGCCCCAATATCTCTCAATAAACAAACACACCATCCATTACATCCTTGACTAACGCCAACCCCAATCCACACATACACATACTCACCATCCCATTCCCACCCCCCGCCTTCCCATCTCACCCCCAAATACAGTACACACAACCTCTCTTCCCTCTTTCCATACAGTAGCTAGCTACACCGTACACCCGCTCCAAGAACGAGTGCAACCTTGCGCTTTTTAGTAAACGCACATAGACTTTTGTTACACCAAGGAAGAAAGCAAGTCGATTCCTAATAATAGGGAAATTTGCTACTACATAGTGTATAAGTTACCTATTCCTTTCCCATGATATTAAAACGGTTCATGTCGGGCTCGTTGCATATATATATGTCTATAGACTACTTCGTTGTGGTAATATAGCAGGTTTTTTTTCTCAATGTCGATGGAGTATTGAGAGCTTCGCATGTCAACGAGGAACCCCTTAGGAGCTGCTAGTAATGTAGGTAGTTCTCCCCATCCAGACTTGGCTTATGTGTTTGTCGGCATGTTCTGCTAGAGGTGGTGCGATTCTCTCGGCGCGTATAGAGCAAGATTAGACATGTTAATATATTACTTCGTTTCGTCGATTTCATACATACATACATACATACATACATACATGACACAAATGCGCCTTTCTGATGAAAATAAACAGCCCAGACAACCACCTCACCTCATTCATACAAACCAAACCAAACCACCATCTAACCCGGTAAATTCCAAATAAAATCCAACGTTCCATCATCAAAGCCCTGGAAATTCTGCTGACTATGATCCAACCCAAAAGGCGCCATCGCCGGATCGAACGGGAGGGCCAACCAATCATCATCCGGCATCAAGCCCGTCACGTTCTCAGCCAGCGACGAGAGGCTCGACTGGCCCGCGTTGTGGTTGTTCAGAAAGTCCATGCCGGATGTTGCACCCTTGGGGTCGCCGGCCGTCGAGGGCGTGGCGCGCGAGGGCAGCCGCGGAGGCCGGGACGAGACGACGAAGCTTTCGCGCAGACGGGCGACGTGCAGATCGAGAAGTGTGGCGTAGCGAGAGGCTAGGTGCATGTCGTCGAGAGTACCTGGTTATGTTAGCCTTGCTTTAGTCATGGGCCTGGGCCATAACTTACTTGCGCGAAGAGCGCGGATAGCCGCATCCAGTATGTCGAGACATGACTGTAGCTTCTGGTTCCGGGAGCCTAGGCTGAGTCCCTTAATGAGGTAGATGGACGATGTTGTTATGCGTAAGAAGATGCGGACGGGCGAGTAGCGCAGCGCACCCGTCTCGGAGAGCTGGCAGACCTTTTGAAGAATTTGGCAGCTTCCGTCTACCACTTCTTGGATGAAATCGTAGTCTCGGGGCTCGAGATTGAAGTGGAGGTTGTCTTCCTGGGGAACGTCTGGATCGGTTTCGGCTAGTGTGCGCTCGACGACGGCCTGCATGCCAAGAGAGTTCGTATAGATGCGGACATACTGATATTCTATATGCAGCATGTCGTGCAGCCCGACTTTGAGTTCTGGGAATTTGTTAGTATGTCGGATCAACACGATGAACGGCCAAGCCTAATGCACGATCAGGTTCATGGCGGGTGTCACTTACTGCAGGGGTCGAGATACTTCTTCCTCCACGACGTCAACAACGGCTGGAAGTGCTCCAGCAATCCAATGTACCGGCCCGTCCGCAATAAGTTTCGAGTCGTCGTGCTGTTTGGGTAGATGGTGTCGGATATCGATCGGGCAAGCTTCGTGAGCTCTACCCACGCACTCATAAAGGACTGCCACTGCTCTATTGTACCCGTCACCGAATCGACCGGAATCTTCTCCATCAGAGCATGATTCAGGCTCTGTGGGATCATCGAGGTGCACCCTAAGCGCCACGACAGTTGCTCGAGCAGCACGTATAGTAACTTCCGAGCCCGAATCCTGCGCAAGATGAGATATTCACTGGGGAAGTTGGGGTACGACACCTGATCCTTGTCGATGCCAGCGTTGTCTCCGAACAATCCCAGCTCTTGTGACAGCGACAATGCGCAGCCCATCAGCATCCAAGACATGCGGTCGGAGCGCTTCGCCGGCTCGATCACGTCTTCAAGCCATCGGTTGGAAGTCACGTCTCCTTCTAGCAACTTTGCACCTTCCTCCGTCGTGTTGTTTGCACCAATCATCAGCTCGCAGTCCCAACCATCGGCAGCAGTCGGAAAATGCAGCGCACGAGGATGCCACTCGGATAGTAGTAGCAGCGCTTCGATGCTTCCTATCGTTCTCGATTGTGCCTTGGAAGGCTTGACTTGGCCCAGCATAATCTTCATGATGAAGCGTTGACACTGTTCCCAAAGGCGGTCATGCACGAAGTAGCCCCGGGACGCTCCCCCTACGCCAGGGAGGATGTTATATCGAGACGATATCATGAGAATGGTAGTGCAAAGAAAGGGGTCCAGAGCTATCAGCGTGTAGTGGTTCTCATGCTGAGAATAGAACTCTCCGAGGATGGGTGACAGGGGCGAACAGTTCTTGAAGAAGAGATCAACGTAGGTGACGGCCTCGTGTGCGGAGAACCAACCCATCTGCACGAACCGGCATGATGTCCATGTCTTCAATGTCTCTGGTGACGGCGTCGACATCTGCACTGGCTGAGCCCGGAATGTGTGGAATGGGGACGACGGAACACCATTGTCGTAACCAGATGGCCCTGAGCGAGGCGTCTCATAGGCTTGCGATGCCGATTGCTCCTGATTGTCAATGGCATCGCGGTGGTTGGCAGCCTCAAACAGCAGATTCAGCGCATCGCTTCCGCTCGAGACGACCGTCCTCATCACCGAATGGGCGAGGTCTGGCTGAGATGAGGAAATGCGACGCAAATGGCCATGTGGAGACAAGATATCAGAGCGAAGGTTGGCATTGACATGTGGGCTATGTCCTGGTGTGAAGCCATGCGCTGATACAGACGATCTGTGACCCGTCGACGGCTGCACGATGGGCGCTGGGTTCAACTGATGAGGCTCCTCCTCCTCCTCTTCCTCTCTGGCCTCACCTGGTTTGCGTCTCTTGACCCACGACCGCTCGGACCGAAAGACGCACTCGCGCATTTCGCGCTTGCACCTCTGGCATGGCGGCTTTAGCTCACCTCCATCGGGCCCGGTGCCCAGGATGCACTTCGCCTTGCGTTGCCGGCAGTTGATGCACGCCTTGTACGCGCGTTTGTAGTTGTCCTCGGAATGGGGGCGCTTTCTAGAAGCTGAGTTAGCATCCTGTTGGCCAACGCCGGTATTGGTATCCTCTGTCGCAGACATGTCGCATGGTTCGTAGGGTGATACAGCGGATGGCGCAGGAATCGTGTTTGTGTGGAATCGTAATCGTCTCGGGCAGATAGCCCAACGATGACTGGGCAGAAAGGAAAATCTCGTCTCGCCTCGGCTATTGGCGGGACACGGCGGAGTTGCGCTGGACAACGACGACTCATTTGGTATGCAGTATTCTTCAATCAAATTTATTATTACTATTAACATTAACAATAAAAGTAAGAATAGTCCCAGTCCTAGGGCCTTCACATCTGGAAACCTCTCATGCTTGATTCTCGCCCTCCAACTTCGTAGCCTTCTTGTCTTGAATAGCCACCCGCCACTCCTTGCCATACAAAGCAGTGGCATATGTCGCAACCGCGCCAGCGATCAGGAAGAAGGCGCTGATGGTAGAAAACCACCCGACGCCGATGGCTCGAACCGCCGGGAGACAGGCTGCTGATCCCGCGGCCGCGAACATGTAGCGCATGAAGTAGTTGCCGGCTGATCTGATTAGCTTCCGAACAGACACGATGAAGAAGACATACCAACGACCTCGGCACTCCGTCCCTGCATGACATCCAGACAGTAGGTATTCAGACTGGGAAAACAAAAGAGTTGGGCGACACCTTGCAAGAACATCATAACGACCGGTAAGGCGATGCCGCCCACCCGCTTTTCTACACTCCAGCCGTAGATGATCATGCAGGCTGGCATAACGCCGCCTAGGGACAGCACACAACTCCTCAGTCTATCCTCGGCAACCCGTTCTCCGCGCTTGCGGATGTATTTTCTGACCATGCGATCAGCGTAGCGTCCACCGGCGAATGTACCCAAGAGATATCCACAGCCGGGCGCAATGTAGAAGAGCCCGGACTGCAGTGGTGAGGTCAAGTTGAAGCGCGGGTTTAGCACGTAGCGGATAGGCGTAAGGAGAGAGTACATGTTCCAGACCAGTGAGCTCGACGCCAGGCCTGTCAGAAGAATATTCGGATAACGGTACAGCCGCAGGATGCGGAGCGGGTTGAGCCATTGCCACATCTTGTGCGCTCTCTCTTTGGGTGGAAGACCTTCAAGCTCGTCGGAACGCTTCTTATGGATGGTCTCGGGTTGCAGGAAAAAACATAATAGGGTTGCTGCCCCGGCGAGCGCTGTCTGTAGCCAGAATATATCACGCCAGCTGCGGAAGGTGACAATGATGCCTCCGATGAATGGACCTAATGCCGGCCCAATTAAGGTGCCGCTGAGGTACCATCCCAGCGCTGTGGCGCGTTCAGTCTAGGAAGAGGTTAGCCGTGGACTAAGGAGCAGGGTAATCATTGTAGGGTTGGTGAGTTCAAACGTACCGGCTTGTAAATATCCCCTATAACAGCCGATCCGATGATCAAGAACGGAGTACCTTGAACAGCAGTCATGATTCTGAATACGAAGAATGCACTCAGGTTGGGTGCCAGAGCCGTGCCAATCGAGAAAGCAGTAAAGAGGACACCGCTCGCAAGGGAAACCCACTTCCTGCCATAGATATTCCCATAAGGTCCATAAAAACATGGCGATATGCCCATAAAAAGCATATACAATGCATTCGAGACGTTGATGATGGAGCCATCGGTGTTGAATGTATCCGCAACCTCAGGAACAGCTGATAGGACGGTCGTCGAGGAGATTGGGGCCAGAAAGCTGCAGAAAGATACCACTGCGACAATGACCTTCTTGCGGCGCTCGGAGAATCTGTTGTAGATGATATCGTCATCGCCGGTTACGACATATTGGATGTTGGTCATGTCATGGTGGCTAACGTTTGAGACTGTACGTTGCAATTCCAGTCGGTCTTCTGGAGTTTGGGGTGGGGGCACAATGGAAGCATATTGGGTCTGCTTTTCAGGTTCGGTGGCAGGGTTGGTAGCTGGAGGGCCAGCGTGTACTGAGGCGGATGTGGTGGAGGGTACCATTGTGCGTACTCATAGAAGGCAAGTTTCGATCGTGATCCACTGCTGTTGACGGCTGGAACACGTGGAGATGTTATGCGAGAACACTAGATCTGAGGATGTCTGGCGAGAAGTGTCCAAGGGGGAAAAGCGGAAAAGCGCATAAATGACTCCAAGAGATAGAAAAAGGTAGTTTTACATGTTGGGTTATCTTTTCTGCGTTAGTGCGTTCTGGACGGCTCAATATCCGCGGGTGGGTATGCATAGCCGTCACCGTCCGCCCATAGATAGGCTTTTCCGTGAAGATTCTTCGCCTCGATGGCATGGCATATCCGGAGAGTGGAGAAGCGGCCGAGGCTGGAGGGGTCTTGGAGCATACATCTCCAATCAGGAGCGTGCGATCCTAATCATAGCCGCAACTCCATAGTCCATACTATGGTACACACTACACAGGAGGCAGCGATTATTTTGGTCGATTACTTGGGTGGTGCTGTTGTGTGACGGTGAGACCAGTCCGGGAATAACGACGCGGTATGTCTTGGCACACGTTCTTTCACGTGCATAAAGATTACACATGACGATGGCGACTGTTTCAGGTGAGCTCGAATGAGGAGCTCGATAAGCGTTATGTACGTGTAAGTTTGAACCTTTATACAGGCCGAAGTTTGTACCCGCGCGACTCTTGCGAACGCCCAACCCAGTATCTTTGGCCTAAGATGTGATGATAACCCATGTATGCCCCAAACGCCAGCCATGCAGTACGCTTTTAAACCAGAGTGGTCTTCCTCTAGCCTATATACTGAGCTTGTCTAGGCTCAAACGGTCTGCGCTCCTATGCCGCTTGACCATGCCCAGCTTGTAGAACTTCTCTTCACCAGTTGCGGTCCGGCCGCCTATGTACCACTTCTCAGCACCCATGACTTCGTGGAAGCCGTCTGACGAGCTATCCGACCCTCTTCGGCTTCTTTGTGAGGCGCCTGGTATGGGAAAGGCCTTTGCCTTGGGTGATGTGGAGCGGTTGTAGGGAGCGGCATGTTGGCGCGTCGGTTGGAAATGGCCTGTTCCTTGAACCGAGACCGTTGTCGCACCGGGCGATGGTGATCGTGTCTTTGTAGTAATGGTCCGCGATGTGGCAGCTGTGTCAATGTTCTGGCTTTGGGGTGATGTGTTGTTTGGGGAGTACGAGGCGACCGAAGCTGCTTGGGAGGTAGCGGCTTTCTGTAGGGCGGGTTGTTGCGCTCGGAATGCGGCGAGGAAGCTGCCGAAGAAGGGTCTGTTGGTGGTCATGGTGTTTTGGGAGAGCGTTTTGGTTGGGCGGGCGTGGCTGTCGCCGGTCGGTCGTCGTGGGCCAGGAGCCAGCTACAGAGATGCTTGGTCTTGTGGACGCTTTAGTGCGGCTCCTCAAGCCCCAACTTTCGAGGCACCCAAATTGGACAGCAGAGTAGTGTAGTTGGGGTACTCCTAGTAGAGCTGCTTCTATCTCATGTAGTCTCTTGGAACAGTGTGCGTGTGACGTAGCCGTCTGGCAGCTCGGTAGGGGTCTGATACGGAACGGTTATGAGTGCCGTGCAGGAGCGCGGGGGCAGGCAGCAGTCACTTCTTATAGGCGCTCACGATGCTGATGGCGGGGGAGCGGAGCATAGGCAACCACAACCTTTGGCGTGTCTGGCGTCGGAAGCGTGCTGGAGCCGTGAAGCGCGTGGAGGAGTGGAAGTCAGGAATATGTCGGAACCAGCTGATGTTCATTGGACTGCGCCTTCCGAACCTTCACCGAGCCCAATCGACAGACAACTCACAAACCACACCGCGCTCCACCCCCAGTCCATGGCCACCGCTATTTGTATCCCCAAGCAGCATGTAGAGCCTTCTGACTCTAGGCACCGTTGCGACCTTTCTGCGGTTCTCGCTTGTAATGGTGTGCAGCTGCTGCGAGATTTGCTCATCCTCTAGTCTTTTCCTGCACCTGCGCATCCCCCACTGCCGTCTGACGAATGGCACGACGCTGAATGGCTGCAGAGATGGCTACGGAGCAATGTGCCGCCAGCCGCTCACTGACACCACAACACAATCAGAAGTGGTTCGCATGCCGATATAGCCCGCTTGGCCCAAGAAGCAAATACGCCCGATGCTACACCACGACTCCCCACGCAATGGCGATGCTCGGCCTGCGATCTGCTGTTTGCCGTTGTTAAGACATATAGTTGGTGGTTACAGCATATCTCATGAGCGGCACCTAGGTATGCTTGTATGTCTTCAGGTACGCATTTTATCGAACATCTCAATCTCACATCCCTTGCGGTGCGCCAGCAGCTTAGCGACAGGCTACACTGCTACAGCCCTCCAGAATGCGGGGTACTTGAGAATCGCCGTCTCGTTTTTCCTTCACACATAACGCCACTCACAGAATCCGCGTTTAGCATGTGAAAGCGGATAAGGCCGGCCTTAGCGGAATAGAGTCGCATCAGCATCATGAAAGCACTGCCTTTCCACATAATGTATATGTGCTTCACTACTCGTGAGAGAAGGTGGGCTTGACGGGTTTGGAACGTCCAAATGATAATATTCTAAAGATGGTGCGTGTGAGGATTGTGGATGTAGCGGGTAACGTCGGCTGACAAATCATGTAACACTGTAACTAGTTAGCGCCAAGTACATCATTCGTCCTGGAGCAGAATAAGTGACGTAAGACCTCGGGAGCTCTTTCCTACAAAACATTCTGCGCAGAGACACACAACATGCTTAATAAGCCTGAAAGACAAGCCGGATCTGGCTTTGATGAAATGCTATCGCTCACAATCTAGGTATTGATGTTTTGTCAGACTACGCCGATAGCTTAGAAGGTATGACATTACAGACTTCAGGAACCGATTTAGGTTGTACCCGTGCTTCTCTCTACTGTGTACCCGGTTAGAGTTAGACATGGGCGGATAATCTTCGACAGTGTTGCAGTTGTTCGAAAGAAACGACTTTCTAGAGTACCGCCCCCTAGACTACTTGCCGAGCACGTGACGGGCCGGTCCAACCCCGGTAAGTGCAATCGTGACGCTCCGACACCATTGCCACTTCCACTACACCATTCAGGGCCATTCTTCCGCCCCACAAACGTCTTACTACCATGAGGCTCTAACTCGATCTCTCGACATCCCCGGTGCGGCTCTTAAATCGTAATGTTTCGCCTATATCTGCCGAGGCGTTCGGCCGGCGCGGGTTTTTGATTTTTGTAGTCTACCTCTATGACGTGGCGATAAGTCATTTTCGGCGGAATCTTTCAGAAGTTGATTAGAAATGAGAAGGAAGTGAGAGACTTAAAAATGTCCTTATAGACCTTCCGAATTCGCGTACACATCCCCCAGTACTTCCAATTGCGCATCACTTGCATTCCGTTTCTTTTTGAGATACCCCAAGAACAAAGCATACATCTATTTTTCACACAATGGCACCACGAAGATACGAAGCAGAGCACAAGGACCCAGCCCCATTGGGCAAGCCCTTGGACTTTGCATTCTCCAAGAAGACGGCCCAGAACCGATTCCTCAAGGCCGCAATGACGGAGCGCCTCTCGTCATGGGATCCCCAAAACTTTGAAGCCCGCGGTGTACCTTCCAAGAACCTCATCAACGTCTACAAGAGATGGGGCGAGGGTCAGTTCGGCGTCATCCTAACTGGCAACATTATGATTGAGTACGACCATCTGGAAGCGGCCGGCAACCCCATCATCCCTCGCGGTTCAAAATTTGAGGGCGAGCGATTCGACGCCTTCAAGGAGTTGGCCAACCAGTCCAAGAAGCACGGTTCTCTGATCGTGGGTCAAGTGAGCCATCCAGGCCGCCAAGTATCAGAATCGATACAAAAGCAGCCCATTTCTGCCTCAGACGTGCAATTAGAAGGCAACGTAATGGGCATGACCTTCGGCAAACCACGCGCCGCAACCGAAGAAGACATCAAGCACGTAATCGAAGGTTTCGCCCACTCAGCCGAATACCTCGAAAAGGCAGGCTACGACGGCATCCAACTACACGGCGCCCATGGCTACCTCCTCGCCCAATTCCTCTCCCCAACCACCAACCAGCGAACCGACAAGTACGGCGGCTCCCTCGAAAACCGAGCGCGCATCATCACCGAAATCGGCCAAGAAGTGCGCAAACGCACCTCTCCCAACTTCATCCTAGGCATCAAGCTCAACAGCGTCGAATTCCAAGCCAAAGGCTTCAACACCGACGAAGCCGCCACCCTCTGCAAACTGCTCGAGAGCAACAACTTCGACTTTGTCGAGCTAAGCGGCGGAACCTACGAACAACTCGCCTTTGGCCACAAGCGCGAATCGACCAAGAAACGCGAGGCCTTCTTCCTTGAATTCGCGGAGAAAATCACGCCCGCCCTCACGCAAACCAAAACCTATGTAACGGGCGGTCTCAAATCCGTGCCCGCTATGCTCGATGCGCTTTCGACCGCCGTCGATGGCGTCGGGCTCGCGCGCCCCGTATGTCTGGAACCTGAGCTCCCGCGACAGATCTTGGCTGGGGCAGTGGATGCGGCTATCAACCAACTCACAGACGATAACGATTTTGGGACTACCAATGTGGCGGCTGGTACCCAGATCAGGCAGTTGGGGAAGGATCAGCGGCCCATTGATTTGAGTGTTGAGAAGAACTTGG
Source organism: Decorospora gaudefroyi (assembly GCA_010015605.1). Classification (NCBI taxonomy): domain Eukaryota; kingdom Fungi; phylum Ascomycota; class Dothideomycetes; order Pleosporales; family Pleosporaceae; genus Decorospora; species Decorospora gaudefroyi. The sequence continues at coordinate 78,093 of ML975290.1, forward strand.
AGGCTTTTCAAAAGGATGTTGGGACTTGGTCTAAGGGGTTTGAAGAGGATAAGGAGGGTAGGAAGTATGGATATGTGGATATTGAGAGTGTGGAGGCGGCGCCGTATGCTAGTGCTGCGCCTGCGAGTTAGGATGGGGTTTTTCTCTTGAGTGGAAGTGCGTGGAGCCTTGGGATGTAGTAGATAGCATATGAATGAGAGATTTTATGAAGTAATTTCTGTGTTCCTACTACTCGAAATTCTTTTTTGGACTAAGCCCAACGCCCTGTCAATACTTTGGAGTAGGGGCTTTGAGATGCTCAACGCTAGAAAAGGATACAATGCGAAACATGGCCACGCAACCATCAAACCAAATTCCCCCTCAATTCCTGCTCTCTCTCAATCGCCTCAAACAAACTCTTGAAATTCCCCGCCCCAAACCCATCAAAATTATTCCTCTGAATAATCTCAATAAACACAGTAGGCCGATCCATCAAATGCTTAGTAAAAAGCTGCAACAAGTAACCCCCCTCATCAAAATCAATCAAAATATCCAACCCCTTCAGCACCTCAAAATCCTCATTGAGTACCATCCCACTCTTCTTCAACCGCATCTTCATCGCATCGTAGTACGTCTCCGGCACCTTGATGAACTCGACCCCCCGCGCCTTGAGCGCCGTGATGGCAGCTACGATGTCGTGCGTCCGCAGCGCAATGTGCTGCACGCCCGGGCCGCCGTAGAAATCAACATACTCCTCTATCTGCGACTGTTTCTTGCCGGCTGCCGGCTCGTTGATGGGCATTTTGACCACGTCGCCGGGCGAGCTCATGACGATGGATTTTAGGGCGCTGTACTCGGTGCAGATGTCCTTGTCGTCGACGCTCCAGAAGCGGTGGAAGCCGAGCACGTTTTCGTAGTAGGCGCATGCGTTTTCCATCTCGTCCCAGTCTTGGTTGCCGACGCAGTGGTCGATTGCTACGAGGGGGACGGCGGGTAGGAGGGCTTTGAGGGGGTCGGTGGCGCTTGTGGATGGGATCGGGCGGTAGCCGGGTAGGAAGATGCCGGTGTAGGCGTTCTTTTGGATCAGTGTGTGAGTTGTGTCGCCGTAGGTGCGGATGGTGGCCTGGCGGATGGTGCCGTGGGTGTCGGTTGTAGAGTGGGGGGCTGAGACGGAGACTGCGCCCGAGGAGATGGCGGCGGTATAGATGGCGTCTACATTGTCGACTTCGAAGGCGACGTCTGGATATTTCATGTCAGTGTTCTTGTCTGGGTAAGTTGTGGGAAAGGGTAACTTTTGGCTTACCTTTTACAGCATCACCATGGCGTTCTTGATGCTCATGCATCTCTCGCAGTAACTGTTCTTCCTCCTTGCTGAACCGCGAGCCTTGTTTTAGACACCGTAATGGCGATGTGAGAACGAAGGTCACGTCGCCGTTGCGTACGACGTGGGAAGCCGTCGTTCTCGATCCAGTTTCCAGCCCACGGTATGCGACACGCTCAAATCCCATACGCGATACGTAGAAGGAAGCAGCTTGTTTGGCATTACCGACATACCAGTGGACATGGTGGTAGCCACGGTATGCCGAGATATCTGAAGCAGGAGTATCCACTTGCCGGGGCGAAGACGGGGGAGAGAGAGCAGCAGGTGCCATGGCGAGAAGAGTGTGTTAAGAGATCAGAACAACCAGAAACTAGAAGTTCAAATGCTATAGGAAGAGTTGAAGAAGTGTAAGAACCAACTATGCTACGATGAGAAAAAGGATAAAGAAGTGATCGAGCTTAGGCTTTCTTATCACCTTCCCTACGCGCATGTTTTCCCTTGAAGATCCGATATCCGATCCTTCTCTTGCTAGCAGTTTCCATGTTTGTTCCCATGTAACGTCATCTGGTCCTTATGCCGAGCGCACGTGTGGTGAATTGCAAAGAGGCAAAGCAAGCTCTCCGTTGATGTCCGCCAATCAGCGGTCCGTCTATATCCGCCGTGATCAAGCGTCGCGGTTGGAAACTTGCAGCACGCTTCTATCATGGTCGGAAAATATCAAGCCAGGAAGATTATACGTAAATGAGCATGCTACGTATTGTTCATGAATTGATGGTTTACGATGAGGCTGCGTGGTGTTCGTTGCACAAAGGGGTGCGGCTTTGGGGAAGAAGAGCACTAAGCTGCTTACGGCCAAGCGCGGACATTTTGGCCGTCAAGAGCCGCGCATGAGCGAGCGAAGCAGCACCTGGATACCTCCGCCAATTTCATCACTGAGCCGAACAAAACGTGACTTGCATTGGAATATCAAGATGACTTTGGTGCTCCAACGCAAATCAACAAAACACTATCATCGCCCTCCCTAAACCTCTTCCCTTCACTCTTCCTCATACCGCCACCCGCGATCCACCAACCCACCATGGCAATCGACGTCCCCAATACCACACTCTCCGCAAACGACAAACGCATCCTAAACGCCCTTTTCGATCCAGAGACCCTCCCATCCTCAGTCGCACACTCAAAACACACCGCAGCAATCGACCCCTCTCTACCCGCCCACCCAACCATATCCACAACCCAACTCTCCACCCTCGAACAGCAACAAAACGACATCATACACGGCGTATCCAACACCTCCAGCCCCACCGCAATAAACGACGCAATAACCCGCGTGAACGACACAATAACATCCTGGCCCACCTACCCCAGCGCGCCCCTAAACCGCGCCATGCTCCTCCGCATGAAAATAGAAGCAACCCTCCACCACCCCACCCAAACCATCTTCACAACAACAGCATCAGCGCCCCACCACCCCGAAATCAACCCCATCTTCACCGATCTCTCTCACGCAATCCGACTCGCTGCCCCGCCTGCCTCTGACTTGGAACCCGTGTCGCCGTACAAGGCGCGTATCTTGCGGACGGCGTACGCGCACCGTGCGTACTTGTATTTGAAAGCGGCAGAAGCGGGTGCGGTGTGGAATGGGCTGGGGAAGAGCGAGTTGGAGGAGTTGGCGAGTGGAGATTTTGAGCAAGCGGCTAGGTTTGGGGATGAGGTGGCGAGGGAGATGTGTGTTAGGACGAATCCGTATGCGAAGATGTGTGGGGCTATTGTTAGGAATGCGCTTAGGGAGGAGAGGGAAGGGGATGTTGGTGGGGGGTGAATGAGTGGCAGGAGTGGATGTGATTTTTCGGAGCGGGAGTTTGTGGAGCTTGGTTGAATGGTATGGGCTGAGACTTGGGTGAAAGGTTAGCTGGTGGTGCAGCGGATTAATTCCCCTAGCTACTTCAAAAGAACGGATAGCCGCGCAGAAATTGGAGTAGGAGAGTCTCCTTTCCGATCGTAGTTGAGGCTGTTGGGCATGTAAACTACTGTATTCTGGAGTGTGCATGGCACGCCTCCGATACCATCTTCGTTAAAAGTGAGTTGTGAGGAGGAAGTCTATTTGGTGTTGGAAGGGCAGTGAATGAAGACATGTCGTTATGGAAATCCCAATAAAACACGTAAAAGAGAGATTGACAACCTCCGATTTTATGACGCCCCCTGCATAACATATTCAAACATGCGCCGTCATAACAAGCTGTTCCCGTATCGTATCGGTACAAATGGCCGCGGCTTGATCGGCCTCTCACTCCTCCTCCGCATTAGGAGACGGCCTCTAGTAGGGGACGCAGGAAAACAGAAAAATGCTCTAACGTCCCAGTCGCTGCCGGCGTAATTGAGACACGGTAGTAATTGCAGGTCTGGGTTGAGCGACTGGACCGCAACAGAAAAGTGCTCCATGGATGCCTTGGTTGAGGCAGATAGGTACCGCGACACCCAGAGTGCAGAAGCATCAGGTCCTCGCCTTTTTACGCAAAGGCACCGACAATAGCCATGCCTGCAGCTCCAAGCAGTACATACATGAACGCGTGGGTCTTGGTCTTGCCAGGCATGGTATGTCGCGCCTCCTCGGACAAGAAATCTTCAGCGAGCAGATCAACGAGGGCGGCGTAGATTAGCAGACCAGAAGAGATGGCATTAAAGACGCCGACGATAATCAAGCCATATGCCGAGTTGGGATCATAGGAGTTACGGGTAAACAATCCAATGGCTTGGCCGATGGGAGCCGTGCTACCAAAAGCCACGACGAGCGCCCAGGGCTTCCAGCTGTTCCGCGGGTATGGAACATCAGCGATGCGGGTTCCGAGACCGAGACCCTCAAACATCTGATGGAAGACGATGGCGATGAGGAGGATGATGAAGCCGTCGGCGGTGATGGAGACGGTCATGCCAACGAAGACCGAGTGGAAGAGAATACCTCCTTCGATGAGGGTGATTTGCAAAGACTTCTTCTTCAGGACAAGAGGATCAACAGCTTGTTCCACGTCGTCGTCGTCAAAGTATGAGATCGTGGATTGCTCCTGGGGCGCCTGTTGCTGCTGGTAGTTGGGCAGATCGGGCATGGCGCGATTGATAGTGGCAAGCATTTCATCACGCTGGCGGACATATTGCTCGTAAAAGACGACAAACCAGGGAGGCATCTCGGACTTGGCGTCGAGCTCGTCGCTAGCGCTTTTGGGGAATGGGAAGTTGTCGACTTCGTACGTCTCCTCAACCCATCCTCGCTTCTCGTCCCGCATCGCTAGCATGGTCTTTTGCGAGTCGTAGCTTTCGGTGCGTCGGAGCGGATTGTTTAAGGCTGCTTGGATGCCTGCGGGTGCGACCTGTCCTCCGGCGAATTCTTGGCCTGTAGCACTGCCGTGGCTGTGTCCGCCAGTCTTTGAGTGGAGCCACATTTCGATGACAAAGAGGATGAAGAGCGAGCCCATCATGATCACGCCTGGCAGGGCAGGGTACTTTTCGGTGAAGAGGTCTGGGAGACATGGGTCGTTGAGCGATGCAAAGGCGGTAGGCAGAAGCTGGTTTTGTCAGCTAAGGCAATGGAGGCCTGAAAGGGAAAGTAACTCACATGGACAAAAGCTGTAGCGATCAAGACACCGGTACCGAAGTGCTTGCAAATGAAGAAGACTTTCGGTGGGATCTTCATCCACTTTACCTTCTTAGCAACGACTGGGAAGCCGGCACCAAAGATAGAAGCGGCAAACACGATGACTACACAGGAGTTAGTGGTAGATCTTGTCGACTTGTTGGGGATACTTACAAACTGCAGCAACGTGCAGGGGGAAGTCATAGTCGGCACCATCATCATCACTGCCGCATTTCGGCTTCTCCATGTCGGCCATGGTAAAAATTAGAAGGAGAATATAAGTATTGTCCAAGGAAAGGTCTAAATTATTTCCCGACTTGCCAGCAGCCTCGTCGCCAGCGACGATGGACGAGTAGAATAAACGAAAGTGGAAAAGAAGGAATTACATTCACTCTTCCAGAGAGCAACCGAATTCAATGAACCAAGGTTGAAAGTAAGAAAGGCTCGGCACCCAGGCTATGTATGTAAAGCTTTAAGTTGCCCACAACATGAGAGACACAAAGCGCATCAAGACGATTGCCATGAGTTCAGAAACGATCCCTAGGCTCAACGACGATAGTGGAGCTTCCATACAATGGTCTGTGCCTCAAATGCCACGGCTTCACACGCAAGAAGCCGGAGGTCTAGACGGTGCCGGAACCAGGATCGCGCAGACCACAGAAGAAGTATTGCTAAGTGCCAAAAAGGCTTGGTTTCCAACCGCTGCTCGCCCAGACTTCAAGCTCATTGGAGACGGCTGTTAGGTTACGCAGGCAAATGCTTGCCACCGCCGGGTGATCTACGAGGGGGTGGGGTATGATGCTCGAGTCTCGTTCCGGACACGTGGGCTCGCTGACAAAAAGATGGAGATGCGAAGCATTGAGGTGAAGCTTGAACAATGGGGTTTCTGCTACAGTCGCGGTTGGATGCGCCTCGCTACGTAAATTTGGTGGGCCAATGAAACGTTTCGCCATGGTGTTGACATGAATGGCCAAGCACGGCTGGTTTTGTCCCGAAGTAGGCGTGGCTTGGCGGTGGGCCCGAGCCACAGGGACGAGCTTTGGAACCTGGGAGAGACGTTACTGTGAACTCAGAGTGAGGAGGGAAAGAATACTCGTGATGATCGCTTATTGCCGACATGCTTGCGGCAGATTCAATCCTCCGCGACGATCACTGCATTGGGCTGGTTGGTTAATGTGTGCGCTACCTAGGTAGGTACGCCCTTGGGAGGAGTCGCCAGAAGGAAGGAATCGTCCGAATCTGCGACGTTGGCCAGCCGTCCCGACCCCATCGCCAAACTTCTTCAAGTCACTTCCTGCTATTTTCATTCATCGTCGTTTAACTCGCGTCTGCAAAAACCTTCTGTGCTCTCGTGGTCGCAACTATCACGGCAAAACATCGCATTCTCCTGGGTGCGTATTATTACCCACCTCTCCGCGCGTGCAGATCGCCAAGGGAAAAAAGAGTATCAAGACAACACCAAGCCTGACAAGCTCATAACTATACCGTAATATGACTAAGGTAAGACATGGTAGCGATGCATGGTGAAGGCTTAACGAGTTTCATCCTCCGCACCCAACAGCCTTACACTTGCAGAGACGTGGAGGAGTTCACCCATTCTCGCACCTTGCAGACGGTCTCGCCGCACATCATGACCGCGCGTTCGGGAAAGACTCCTGCGGTGCGGAGCGGAGGTCGATCTGGCGCAACGGCCCCACGGGTGGCGTTTTTGGAGTTGCTTTATTACATTACTTTGCTTGCCCGTAGCTGAGGCACATATCCTTCTTCGTAAACTCCATCACATCCCGATCCCAGAGATCCCCCCATACCTGCACATACGCGTCATCAGACCATATTCGGACATGATGTTTTCCGATTCCCAAAGTAAGGGTCGAGTGTCCACCTGCCTACTTTTATCTCTGACAACCTCCAGCCCCACCTACCGGCCAACCCCAAGGCCAAGCTGTGGAGCAAACAAAGGTTCCAGTCAGTGGGGATGAATTCTCGCCCAGGGCGGCCACCGTGACTGCCGAGCAAGGAACCGATACCATTGAACGGCTGTCATCTACGGACAATGCATCCACACTTGAAGCCAAGGACGATGTCACCATCACTGCTGTCGACAGCGACCCACTCGATCTGGGTAAACATCGTCGAGACGATGTGACCCATAAGCAGATGAAGGCAGACCATCCGCTAGCCAAGCCCAAGCATATGAAGAAGTTCTACAACAGACAGAACGCTCTCATCGACCAGTTCCTCCAAAGCGGCGACGAAGAGCGGTTAGCTGCTCTCGACCATCTTGAAAATGGCCCAAAAGTACGGTTCGCCGTTAATGCGTCTTTTATTGTCAACTTCTGCTTGTTCATCATTCAGCTTTATGCCGCCATCTCCACTGGTTCGCTGTCGCTGTTTGCGACGGCCGCAGATGCGTTCATGGATCTGGTTTCTTCACTAGTCATGCTCATCACATCCCGTATGGCAGCCAGGCCGAGCATTTACAAGTACCCTGTCGGCAGGACACGCATCGAAACGATTGGTATCATCATGTTTTGCTGCCTGATGACGACCGTTGCTATTCAGTTGATCGTCAGTCTCCACGTCTCACTCTCTCGTACTCCCACTAACATGCATCAAGATCGAATCCGGTAGAGCTCTGGCAGGTGGTGCCAGGGAATCCGAAGAACTTCACATTATCCCCATCGCCTTTGTCTCCGTAGCAATCTTCTGCAAAGGCTCGCTCTGCGTCTATTGCTTCCTCTTCCGCCGCTACCCTGCCGTCCATGTCTTCTTCATCGACCATCGTAACGACATTATAGTTAATGCCTTCGGTCTCGCCATGTCCATTGTCGGCAGTCGTGTCGTGTGGTACGTTGATCCCATCGGAGCTATTCTGATTGGTCTCTTGATCCTCGTTTCCTGGGCCGCGAATGCCTTCGATCATGTTTGGCTGCTGGTGGGCAAGTCGGCACCTAAAGACTTCATCAGCAAGCTGATCTACCTGGTCGTTACCCATGACACGAGGATCCGGAAGGTCGACACATGCCGTGCGTATCATGCTGGGCAGAGGTATTACGTTGAGGTGGATATTGTGATGGACGAGGATATGCCTCTGAAAATTACGCATGATGTCTCCCAAACACTGCAGAGAAAGTTGGAAGGTAGGTCGTTAGCATTATCAAGCTATCCTACTGGATCGAGTATGCTGACTTGGTACAGGCCTCGCCGATGTTGAGAGAGCTTACGTACATGTCGACTACGAGAATGATCACGACATATACGAAGAGCACAAGCCCTTGTATGAGGTCACGCAGTCACGTTCGATCAAAGAGCGTGTCAAGGGAATGAAGTTTCTTTTCAAGAAGCACGATAAGGGCGCCTAAGTATCGACCGACGTCCGAGACCTACTTAGACCATGCAAAAGAAAACAAAAGGGAAAAAGGCTGCCCCAGAGCGCGTTCATACGGCACGCTGTTGAACGAGCAAAGATAGCCCCGCAGCATTCTTACGGCGCTGTCCGAAAATCCGCATGGGACCATTCCTCCAACTATAACGGTGGAGCCAACGCGCTGTGACCGCTGGCCTAATTGGCTCTGGCCCAAAAGGGTCTACTAGACTCTGCGTCTGTTCCAGTCCTGCAATCATGACACGAATGCTGTCATACTCAAAAGCTGTCTTTTCTTACACTTGACTTATACCCGCCGGCGTTTTGGTATAATATCGTACTGCACACCGGAGAAATCCGAGGTGACCGCGAGTATTTGTTCCTACGTCACTCACGAAACAGACACAGCGACGTCAGCGCAAACACGTGTCGGCTATCGCTTTGGACTTACCTGTAGCATAATTTATGAATGAGCATGTCGCGGGTAGTTGGTAGGGCATATATCGCGAAGTGGCCGTGAGGGCACTGGTCACGTGTACCTGCTTCAACTCCTCGAACCAAGACATAACATGAGATATTCTCCCATGTCTCAACGCTATACAAAACCAACAAAGCCTTCCTCTTTAAGCAGTCGCAAACCCCAAACAGCAGCCCAGTCTTTATCCTCTCGCACACATGTTCTTTGTGTCTTTCCGCGCCGCATCTGAAAGTCCATACAAAATAGCTCCAATATCCCAAACAACCACAAGTGACAAACCATTCCAAAGTACCCACTATGACCTCTTCCAAAAACTCTCCTTCACCTCTCCGCCACGTCTCCCATGCCAACAACAACCAGCAGCCAACGCAAGCCCCAACTAGGCCACCACCGAAACTTACCCAACGCGAATGCGCTGTGTATGGTGACCGTTGCTCTTGCACGCATTTTATGTGGTCTTCATATGATAGATATTTATCCACCATACGTACGCTAGGCAACCGCGCCACCAGGCGAGGCAACAATACCAGCGTTCGTACCCAAGAAGCACCGCCTGCATCCCCGTCCCCAGCAACGGATGCAGAAGAAAGGAGCTCAAAAGTTCGTGCGCTAGTCACGGAGTTTGAGAAGAAAGGAAAGATGAGATTAGAAGTTCTAGAATGGGACGGCAAGATTACACGCGTGCCATCGAAGTAGTGTAGTGTAGGGGTTGTAAACGAAAGTGATTCTTTTCGCTGCTGCATCGGACAAGGAATTATTGGCGCGGTTTGGTTTACGGCTTCTGCCTTGCCATTTCTTGCGCTTATCTTTGGTAGGGCAGTTTGGAAGCTGAGATGAGAATTTCCTGACATGTTGTGAATTTTGTCGGAATGGCAGCGGCAAGCTTCACTAGGATAAAGGATGATATTCCTTACTTTGCCTATGTTTTACCTACTACTTCACCCTACCTTTACACCTCCACAAATAGCACATCTACACGCTTATCTTCTCTTTACCCTTATTGTTGTTCTTACTCTTACACACAACGCAGCAACATGCCTAAATTCACCGCCCTCGTCCTCCTTATCATCGCTAACCGCACCTGATCACGTACGATTTCGATCAAAATAGGAACAGCAGAGAGAACTATTCACGCGGCTAAAATGATAGCAGAAGGAAGTTATACAACAAAGGTAGCTAGACGCGAAGTATGCGATGATGCAAAGATAGAACGCGACGGGACGCGATAGCGATTACGTCAGCAAATCCACCCACCACCTTTCCTTTTCCCTTTTCTTTTTTCCGCATTGCATCGAACATCCAACAATTTGCAAAACCAAAAACAACAAAAAAAAACTAAAAAAACAAACCCTCAAACGACACCACACATACATAGATACCGCACACAATCCCTCCCCAGGGCCCAACCCAACCCGTATCAAACCCCCGTCGTATCCGCCTATGACGTCGCGCCCCAGCCCCACGTGCCCCCAAGCTCCTTCGATAAGCACCACACCAACACAAACACAACAACCACGCCCGGCCCGCCATCCTAGCAAAACGCCTTTACTTATCCGTATCCGTATCCGTCCGTCCCGTCGATTGCATGACATCAGCGACATGACATGGTATGCATCTATCTAAAATATATAGTATAGTTCCATACCCACGAACAGCAACAGTGACAGCGCTAGCCCGGGCCGCGGAAGTAGGATCTGCGTGTGCGTATAATCGAATACCTGTGTATGCGAACTTAGTCGCTAGAGTGCGTTGACGTTGGACATGGCACGGAGACATGACGGGACGGGTTTACGTCGTATTGCGAACATATTTATTTTTGTTTTTTTCTGTCCCTATGAGGGTTGGTGGTGGGTATGCGGGTGTCAATAATAAGATAATAGATAAAGATCTAATGGATCGCGAATAGAATTCAAGGTACATGTCGTCATCGCGAGGAGAAGACAAGGACAAGCACAAGCACAAGATAGGCACAAGCACTACAATTCCATTCTTATACGACTCAAGACTAGTCTACACGCCACGCCATCACTCACACACGCGAAGTTGCGCTAGTCGAATCGGAAATAAGACTTTGATCTCCGCATCCCTTCTTTACTACTACGTAGTTAGTGCCAGGCCGACACGAACGAATGAACGAACGATGGATGTAATTGCCTGTTGCCGCTATAGTGTGGGAGCTTTACAAGTAGGTGTTTTGACGTGCTTGCGGGGTTTATGCTTTGAGAGGATGTGAATGGGTTGCGTGTGCAATGTAGGTAGTAGGTACCTAGTTACGCAACACTCCTAACCAAACGAGTACCAACCAACAGACAAAAAAACACCTCATCATAAGCACACATGTAGCATAGTAATTCGGGTATTGATTCAAAAAATGAAATTATGCTTCTTGGTATACACGAGAAGACTAACAAAGAAAGTGATAACAAGACTGCCCTTTTCTTGAAGGGTCGGGTTCATAGACCCGTAACAGGTATCCAAATACACATCGCTTCATAACCTTTTAAGCGACCAACCTCTACTCATCATCCTCCTCTTCAACGGCGCGAGGAGCAAGGACGTACCGTGTGGTACCGTGCTTGTCCTTGCCGTGCTCGAGAGACAGCTTGCTAAGGGCGGCAATCATGTTCTCAATCGCAGGATTCTTGCGGCTGCGGTCCTTGCGACCGAGCGTGTCGAGCCATGAGATGCGGTTGAGCAGGTAGTAGACAATGGCGATAATGATAGTCACACCGATGGAATAGGCCCAGATGACAACCACCGTGACGATGTCGACCCATCCGTCCTCACGGAGCAGGGTGTTGTTGGTAGGAGGGCTGGTTACATACGACGAACCGGACATCCAGCCGAAAAGAGCGAAGATGGTTGCGAGAGCATCTACACCCAAAATAGCAATGATGAGCTGGAAAGAGGGGAAAGTCTTGCCGCCACGGGTAACGAAGATGAGCCAATTCTCAGTGAGGGCGACCTCGAGGAAGAGGATGGGCTGAATGGCACCAAAGTTCTGGATGATACCACCGCTGGGCAAGAAGAGCGTACCACGGACGATCCAGGTGCCGAGAGCAAGGAGGAGACCAAGAATGACAGAGATCAGCCAGATCTTGGGCAATTGCCATTCGACGGGACGAGGCTCGGAGTACGCATTGTCGTATGCGACAGCGACGGTGGCCAAATCAGCGAAGAGGGCGAGGAAGACAATGAGCTCGGCGCGGATGGTTTCGTTGATGATGATCATGGAGGTGACAAGGTAAACTTCCAAGTGCAGGCAGAGAGCGATACGGTACTGGATGTAGGCCTTCATACGCTGGAAAATCTGGCGAGCAGTCTTGATGGCCAAGACAATCGTGGAAAGACCAGGGGCAAGGAAGACGATATCAGCGGCAGCTTGGGCAGCCTCGGTAGATCCCTCGACAGCGATACCACAGTCAGACTTCTTGAGAGAAGGGGCGTCGTTGACACCGTCTCCCGTCATAGCAGTCAAGTGACCACGCTGCTGCAACATCTCGACGACCTGGTACTTGTGTTCGGGGAAAACTTCGGCGAAACCGTCCGCGCGTTCGACGAGATCGTGCTGGGTGGTACCGGTAAGACCGCCGTGGATGAGCTTGGAGGAGTTGTAGACCTTGGTACCGAGAGCAAGCATCTTGCAGGTCTCCTTCGCAATGGCGATAGCGTCACCACTAGGAATACGTTAGTATTGCGAACAAGTAGAGGGCGGTAGGAATTACTTACGTCAACATCTTGACGGGAACACCGAGCTGCTGAGCCTCGACGATAGTCTGAGCGGTATCCTCACGAGGGGGGTCGAACATAGACAAGAGACCGAGAAGAATCCAGTCACCGTCGTTCTTCTGGTAGGCAACACCGAGAGAGCGGAAACCACGGCGAGCGAATTCAGCGGCCTTCTCCTTGTAGAGAGTAGCAGTGATCTCATCGCAGTTGGCAAGGTTGACGATAGCCTTGGGCGCACCCTTGGCGCAGACGTACTTGTCGCCTCCCATGTGGCAGACGGCGGTGATACGCTTGGAAACGGGGTCGAAGGGAGTGAATTTCTCCGTCTTCCAGCCCATGTTGAGGATCTCACGGGCCTTGGGGTAACGCCTGATGGTAAGAATGGTGACCTTGTCGATAGGGTCGAGCGACTTGAGGTTGTGGGAAGAGGCCAGGGCGGCGACAGCCATCATCCAGTTGACATCCTGGCCCTCAGCAACGTACGGTTCACGCAGAGACAGCTGGTTGGCAGTAAGAGTACCGGTCTTGTCAGAGCAGAGCACGTCGACACCAGCGAGCGATTCGATGGCAGTAAGCTTCTGAACGATAGCCTTCTGCTCAGCGAGGTAGGCAGCACCGACGGCGAGGGTAGTAGTGGTGACGACGGGCAGACCGACGGGAACACCGACGATGAACATGATCAGCGCGTAGTGGAGGAGCGTGACGGACTTGTCGGTGTTCTCGCGGGCGTTGGCGATGGGAATGTGACGGAAAAAGCCACCAATCCAGGCGAGCAGAATGAAGAACATGACCAAGACGAGGAGCGCGGTACCGATGGAGTTCATGATAGCCTTGAAGTGACCCTGATCCTGAGCGCCCTGTACGAGGGTAGCGGTGCGACCGACGAAGGAGTGCTTGGCAGTGGTAATGACGATACCGTAGGCCTTGCCGCGCTTGCAGCCGGTGGTGTAGTAGGCGACCTCTCCCATGTACTTGTCGACGGCAAGAGACTCTCCGGTGATGGACGATTGATCGCAGGCAACAAGAGGGTGGCCCTGCGTAATGGGGTTCTCCTCGTCGAATTTCTCCTCATCAATTTCGTCTTCTTTTTCGTCCTCTGGGTCGGCGTCCTGGAACTTGTCCTCAGCCTTGAGCTTCATGTATAGGTCGAAGTCCTCAGGGTGGTCATAACCGCAGATAAGACGAGCATCGCCGGGGACGGTAAGACCTTCCTCGACCACGACAATGTCACCGGGAACGAGCTCGCGGGCGAGAATTGTCTGTTGCTGGTTGTCACGAACGACAGTCGCCTTCATGGCAATATCACCCTTGAGCGAAGCAACGACGTCGGCGGCCTGCTTTTCTTGGTACCAACCGACAATGGCGTTGAGCAGCAGGATACCGCAGATGACACCGAAATCGATCCAATCCTGGAGACCAGCGGCGAGCAGAGCAGCGAGCTCCATAACTGTGTTGGGTTAGATTTGGCGCTAGGCCAAGTTGGGTTGCAGGGATACTTACCGTAGAGAATGGGACCGGTGAAGTAGCCGAGGAACTGCTTGAGAAGGTTGGTCTTCTCGCTGGAGATTTCGTTGTAGCCATAGCGCTTGCGACGCTGCTCAACCTCATGGCTGGACAGACCGCTGCGAAGCTCTGTGTTCAGGTCTGCAATGGCAAGTTAGCAAAAATCCTTTCCATCGTGTTGCTCATCTCGCATGCGGCGGCGCGTTATGGTTTGGTGGAGTGGGGGCGCGTGATTGGCTGCACCAGCCTGCCGCCATCGCGTCGCTAGTTATCGAGAGCTTGAGCTCGGGCCGCGACCCCTGCCAGCAACCCATGTCGGCGCAAGGGCGACTACGGTTGAATTGGCGATGCGGGTGACGGCACCGGGGCGATGCTGGGCTTTGTGACGCGATGGGCGACGGGCGGCGAGCAATTGAGGGTTGGAGGTGGTGGAAAAATACATACAGTCGTCGGGAACGGCGCCGGGATCTTGGACGGGCACGTTGGCCGTGGGGGAGCCCGACTTCCAGAACTGCCACCAGGCCTTCTTCTTGGGCGACGAGTCGGCGTGCGGGTTCGTCTTGGAGTCGCGGTAGAAGAGGATGTACTTCTGCAGGGCCGTGTACTCGTCCATGCCCTCGAACTCGGTCATGGAGACGATGGATTTCTGGCGCTCGGCAGCAGAGCTGGCGCGCGGGCGCTCAACATCGTCGTTGGGCGCCATGATTGTCGAATTAGGGAGTGCTGCTCGTATGTATTATTAAATCCGGTACCTCAGGCACAGAGAAGGCTTCTGGACGACTTGACTACTGGCGAGTGGAAGTCGAGTCGATGGTGCGTTGCAAAAGGTAGCAGCAAGCAAGGCCTTCTCTGTGAAGAAAGTGCGATGGGGCGGGAGAGGCTCTGGTTAAGTAGCGCGGCAGAAGCTCACCCACGTTTGGCCCAGGGAAAAACTCAGCAAGGACCGACCTTTGGCCGCTATGAGGGATTTATGATTGTCATAAAACTAGCCGTGGTTGGGGACTAGCGCGAGCCGACCGTCCCGGCTGCTGCATTCTGTTGTGAGCGGCCGGTGCGCCGCGCTACATCGTCATCGCCCGCACCAGACACAGAGACAGCGGCGGAGGAACAGCAGATTGGCACTGCGACGAGCCGATGGTGTTGATTATTATTGCAGTGCGACGCTCATCATTATTATTGTGATCATCACTCGGTCGCTACACACTACTGTGTTACTCCTCACACCACCGCCCATCGCCCATCGCCCATCGCCCATCGCCCATCGCGACTTCCCCCGGCCAGATTCGCTGGAGATAGCGCGACTGTCGGCGAGGGCGCTGGCAGGGATCAGCTCCCCATGACGTTCGGCGTTTGGCAAGAGCTCTCCACGCTCCTTCCGCGCCCAGCACCAAGCTTCAGCAAACGGATCGCGCGCAAAGCTTGTGCGCTTGGCTGCCTCGCATCTCCCTTCTCCGACGAGAGCCCGCCGCCTGCGCGCCATTTTATCATTTTTCTCCCTGCGCGTTTTTTTTGCGCCTGCACCCACCCGTACCTCCCTTTGCACAAATTTTCTCTAGCGCCCGTCGCGACCCACGCGCCGCCAGCGACACTACACTTGCTTCTCCCACAGCCGTCCACCATGTCTCGATGCAGCAATTCTTGTCTGCCCCCCGCGTGCCGGCAGGCGAGCTTCTGCTCCTGCGCGCCCAATGATCCCTGTCCGTCCTGAACGCTTTCTGTCGGCCGAATCACAAACCCCCCAGCTGCTAGTCGCCGGGGCAACGTCTCCCAATTACCGAGTATTACCACTCGTTTTCTGGTCATACAATCTGCGGCTCCACACGGCTACCGCGCGCCGTTGTGTACTATAACGCAAGCAGCCAGGGCCCCCTCCGTACTCGTAACGAATCGAGAACTCGGGTTTGACATGACCACGTGACCCTTTCGCCCGCGCTCCAGCCCTGGACACGTCGCCTCCGCCCAGGCTCACTGCCGATGCTTCACCGGCCCAGAGGGAGCGTGGGAGCCTCACCCCGTTGCGGGAATAAACCCTCGCACCCACACTGTACACACTACCCGACTCCGACCGCCACTATCGCACCCTCGCTGCCGACAAAATAATACCTAGACACCGCAAGCTCTCCATGTATGCCCTGGCCCCAAACCCTGAGTTGCACGCCCTAGCCGGTGCCGGTGCCGGTCCGCACCTCCTACCCTGCCCTACTACGGCTGCCACAGCCATGCTACTCGAAGCCTTGCCCCCCGAGATCTGGCACTCTATCATCATGTGCCTCGATGACCGTTGTTTCGCCTGGTTCGTCTTGCGACAGGTCAGTCCGTTTATGGCCTCTGTCACCGAGGACGTGTTCGCGCGCTACGTCTCGCGTACCTGCAGCGTACGATTTGCGGGTACTTCTGCAGAAAATCTGATGTGAGCCGTGTTTCCCCTGGCCGCCAAAATTCCGCTCATTTTATCCTAGTCTTCCTGATGAGTTTTGTACCTGCATGCCCAAAAGACACTCGACACGCGCCAGTCTACAGCCTCCAACGTTTCGCTTCCTGCCTTCTGCTTTTGTCCCCACCACCACTAAAGCTAGGCTTGTCCTCAAATTGTGTGATTCGACATCCACTCAGGAGATGCAAGACACGTTCAAACCACATGCATGGTTCGATATTAGCCTCAGTCAAGTATTCTTCAAGCCTGGCGCGGATGCCGAGCGCTCCCGTCTCCTCAACGAGCCCCAGTTCGTGGTATTCGACAATGAATTGAAGAGCCTTCGCCTTCCTTCAGCCGTTATCGACGTTGCTGCCCAGGAGATCTCGCTTGATTGGCGGCTGCTTTGCGATACCTTTATGCGCGACCAGCTCAAGTGCCGCTACGAAACCGTTTCTTCGGTTGCTTGGTGGAGGACGTTTGAATGAACAGACGAAACCACACCTGTCCTGCCCCTAGGCCGCCGGGACAAGCGCACAAGCAATCTATCATGGTTGCAATTCAAGATCTTTCTTGATGAATCGCCAAGAAGCAGTTTAATTTTGCTTCGGACGATTGCATGTGTGGGGAGGGCTGCTTGGCGCTAAGAACACTTCCGCCCTTTGTCCCTCAAACGACCGTCTGGGCACTTTGCTCTGCGTCCCATGGTCGCACAGCACTCGCCCGGTACAACACGTACTCTACGCCGAGCATGCCCAGCCTGCCCAGCCCTGCACTTGTTGCGGGATTTTTGTGACAGCCATGCTTATCCTTGGCGGCTCTGTCCGCGCTGTCAGACCTCCAGAGTCCAGACTAATATACAGACATCGCTTGACAAATATCGTGCAGAGATGAAACGACTGCCGAGTGCAGTTGTACTATACGCCAATTGCTCCACATGGACAACACAGCATCACCAAACCAGATTTTCATCACACAACCGTCTTGGTGCCAACACGGCCTATACTCCAACCAGTCTTTCCCGACCATCGTGACCGCCGGAGACCGCGTGCTGTGCAAAGTATATTTCTGTTCATTAACTCTCTGTAACTCTTCATCACCATGTTGTTAGGAAACACTGTATCAAGATCATGTGGTACTTTCCGTTTACCTCTTCATGTTCAGCAGCCTGTTCATTTGTTCAACAGAATCTTCATCTCACTAATCCTACTGTTTGATCGATACTGACGTTTTCACCACGCCGCGAGCCCCTATCCATTTTCGTATGCGGTTTTGAACAATGCTTTATTACCTATTGTCGGGCATGTCACTCTAGAACTTTCATTACTAGTCAAGCCGTCGATCGGGGTACAAATATTCTTTAGCAAGCTTATAATAGGTACTCCAAGATAAATATTAGCTATCAAGTATAGTTACCCTTTCTTACTATTACTTATCATCTAGTTATTCTTCTCACTTTTTTTTGTGATATTCCTTGTTCTACTTGTGTGCTAGGTACATTTTTGCAACGCCAGGAGCTTAGAAAAGAATGTCTATCTACAAGCATTTCTTTTCTCTTGTCTTATATCGTTTACTAACAACGCTACTAAGACTTTTTTTTCTCTCTTCGTATTCTACAACGTCTAAAAGTGAAAAAAAGAGTACACTGAAATATCTATTACATCCACTTACAACTCTCTCTACCTATCTACAAAAGAAAACAGAACACAACATAGTCTAAATTAGTTAGCACAACTACTAACAAAATCCTTTCTTAATCACTAGGTGCCTACCTACTGTACGCGGGAAGACCTTGCTACTTCATAGTCTTATATGCACCCACACAGCTTCTCAAGATAGCGGTAGAGAGGGAGACTAGGTTGAGCCGAGCATGTTACGAGTTAGAAGAGTGTAGACGCGGACTAGATTTAGTTCGGTGGCTGGAATGTCTGGGTAGGTTAAGGGTAGTTAATGGACGCGTCTAGGGTAGGGGGCTAGGGTGGTTGTTCTAAGGTGGGTGGATGTAGAGAGCAAGACGGGAATTTTCTTGCTTAGTAGTATTACTTTTTTTCTTTTTTGTAGGGTAGAGGGCGGTGGGTGGTGAGTGAGTATGAGATGAAAGGGGCGATTATGGATGGGGTGTTGGGCTTGGAGGGATGGTATTGCAGAGTTTGTGTGTGAGTATGAGAATGTGGTTTTGTATCACTGGCACGTGTATGCGTATAACTATATCCATGGATCCAGAGCGCAACGCTATGATATCCACTTCGCACTAGCCCCCGAAACAACATCCGGACTTAGCAGAGGAAAAAAACAGCAACAGTTCCACCCCCAACACCAATCCTCAGCCTCAAGCACGAATAGCAGTACCACCCATCTTCCTACGCACCCCACCACCCTTGACCCGCTCCGGAAGACCCCTCAAAAGGGCAAACAAGCCTCCAACCAGCAAAACCTGACACAGCCAGTACAACTGGCCGCCAAGAATCCGATACTTGACGCCAATGGCATAAAGACTCGTCGCAGCCGCAGGCGCAACCGACCGGATCCCGCTTTGCGCCGCCAGCGCAAGCGCATTGAGAGTGCCGAGGTTCTCGTGCGAGGGCGCGATATCGTTGAGGGCGAGTTGGACGCCGGCTGTAATTTTGCGCATTGGGTTAGTTAAGTGAATGGAAAAAAAAATCCCAATCAAGACTCATATGACATGAAGATGTAAAGAGGAATAATGTTTCGTAACGTACTAAAAGCCATAGCAACGCCAGAACCCATCAAAACGAAGGGGAGCCCCGTTACCCAAAAGACGACGTCCTGCTTATACCGCAGCACCAGATTGAAAATCGGGACGCCGGCGAAGAAGAAGGGCCAGGCTAGTGCGCACATCCATAGCACACGGGCTGTGCCTACGCGCTTGTGCAGGATGGGGAAGACGACGAGTAGCCATGTGGCCTGGGACATGCCACTTAGCGCTGTGCAGCTGGCGATGAGGGCGGGCGAGAAGCCGAGGCCGCCGAGATCGACGGGGATGTATTGCGCGACTGGGAAGACGGCGGTGAAGGTGAAGGCTAGGAGCATGACGTAGTTGTAGACTAAGAGCACTGCTAAGACGCCAGGGTATCGGATTAGCTCCCAGGTGGACATGGGAGGGCCGACGGTCTTCTTGTTATCGTGGTGGATATGTAGTGTTTCTTTGACGAAGAGTATGGTTGTGATAGCGGCGAAAAGAGCAATAGCTGAAATGACAAGGTTGGGTAACAAATAGGGGTAGTCGTGCCAGAACTGCACGTTGCCAAACGTTGAAGTGAACTTGTCGGCTGGCCGCTCGAGTACGGCACCTGTAAAGCTGTGCCTCAGTACATATAGGGTTGATACCGTGACAAGTCGTGGCTTAGGTACTCACCAATAAGCGGGCCGAGAAAGAGACCCATGTTGCTAGCGAAAGCAAAGATACTGAACGCTCGCGCTTGCGTATGCTTCGTGCTGTTCTCGGAGAGCATGGCTCGGACCGTGACAACGGTTCCACCAAAGACACCAGCAAGACAGCGGAACAAGATCATCTGCCACAAGCTCTGGCTCATGCCAAATAGGGCAGATGCCACCGCCATACCCAGTAGCGAGAACACGAGAACAGGTTTTCTTCCGAAGCGATCAGAGGCCTAACATACATGTCAGTACATTTGGTATCAGCGAGCCCTCACTCCCTCTCCGTAAAAAGGGTACACATACCTTCCCCCAAAAAATCATAACACACATCTGCGTCGCACTGAACAAACTCTCGATCAAACCCGAGTAGAAACCCACATCCTCCTTCCTGACATGACCCATCTTCTCAATCATAAAGTTGATGTACGGGAAAATTGAGAAAAAGGCCATGGGAGCCAAACAGCTCGTGAAACAGAGCAGAAATATCTGCACTTTGGGTAATGGCTTTTTTTCTTCTTCGTCTTCATCTCCATCTTCGTCTTCATCTCCATCTTCGTCTTCATCTCCATCTTCGTCTTCATTGACATGGTCGATGTCATTAGGTTGAGACGAGATATCACCGGTTTCCCTGAATGGGGCTGGCTCTATCGTGGAAAGAAGAGGTGTGGTCTCGTTGTTTGCTCCGATAGCTGGCGCATGATGACCGTTAGGTGTGGATGGCATTGCGACAACAGGTCCTGACTCAATGATGAAAGTTTTAATTAGACGAGGAGAGAGCAGTATCGGTTTGCTAACACGACCGAAGGAACAAGCTATTCGATGAGAAGCAATTAACGCTTGAACAGCTCAAGGTGAGGTAACAAGTGCCATGTTGGAAAAGATGAGTCGTATAATAGGATTCAAAGAGTCTGGACTCTGATGCCGGTGACCCACGCTTGCAAGGTTGTCAAACCAAATCAAGTTAGCACGACAGACAGCCATGGATTCATTTTCGCAGGCTTACAAATACATGCTGAGCTTAGTTAGTTAGTTACGAGTGCGAGTACGCTCATATAACCGATATTTGCAGAACCAGGATGCGAACGATGATTACTTTTCATGGAGAGTCCATCAACTAATCATTGGCCAAAAAGTACGCCATCACGTCACTCGCGCATCATGCACTCGATTGTAAGGGATACGAAAGTGTGCATAGGCTTTAAGCTACAATCTTAAAATCCTTACTACACCCCTATGTGCGAGCTCAAGCTCCTCCATAACTCAAACACCCAACCATTGGCCCGCCGTGCTATTTTGTGGACAACCGACATGTGTGAGACCCCGGGGTGACAGGGCGCCAATACAAGGATGCCTCCGCCACTAGGCCCGTCATGATATCGAGAATCGTATGTAGAAATACGCTGGATGGAAAACGTCAGTCGATGTATCGGCCGAACGCATGATTGTCGGTACCTTAGAAGCACTTGCGGTGGACGATGGAGGGACCACTCTCGTCGTACTCCTGCTTTGAGATCCACATCTGCTGGAAGGTGGAGAGCGAGGCCAAAATGGAACCACCAATCCAGACGGAGTACTTGCGCTCCGGGGGAGCGATGATCTTGACCTTCATCGAGGACGGGGCAAGGGCGGTGATTTCCTTCTGCATGCGGTCGGAGATACCTGGGTACATGGTGGTACCACCAGACTAGTTTCTGTTAGTTTCTGCGCGGCTGGCTTTCTGCAATGAGTGACGTACCATGACGATGTTGCCGTATAGGTCTTTCCTGACATCGACATCGCACTTCATGATGGAGTTGAAGGTGGTGACGTGGATACCACCGCTCTCAAGACCCAGCACAGAAGGCTGGAAGAGCGCCTCTGGAGCACGGAAACGCTCGTTGCCGATAGTGATGACCTGGCCGTCGGGAAGTTCGTAGGACTTCTCCAGGCTGGAGGACTGGCTGGCAGTCTGGATCTCCTGCTCGAAGTCGAGAGCGACGTAGCAGAGCTTCTCCTTGATATCACGGACGATTTCTCGCTCGGCGGTGGTGGAGAAGGTATAACCGCGCTCAGCCAGAATCTTCATGAGGTAGTCAGTCAGATCACGACCAGCCATGTCGACACGCGAGATGGCGTGGGGAAGAGCGAAACCCTCGTAGATGGGGACAACGTGGGTGACACCGTCACCGGAGTCGAGCACGATACCGGTGGTACGACCGGAAGCATACAGGGACAGGACGGCTTGGATGGAGACGTAGAAAGCCGGGGCGTTGAAAGTCTCGAAGACAATCTGTGTCATCTTCTCACGGTTGGACTTGGGGTTGATGGGAGCCTCAGTGAGGAGGACAGGGTGCTCCTCGGGGGCAACACGCAGCTCGTTGTAGAAGGTGTGATGCCAGATCTTCTCCATGTCGTCCCAGTTGGTAACGACACCGTGCTCGATGGGGTATCGCAGAGTCAGGATACCACGCTTCGACTGTGCCTCATCACCGACGTACGAGTCCTTCTGGCCCATACCAATCATGATACTGCCATCTTGTCAGTTCGCGACAAACGGGGGGATTAGTAGGAGGGTGGGTGGTCGTACCCATGGTGGCGCGGTCGGCCGACGATGGAAGCTGCGCAGCTGTCAGCAATAGTTCTCTGAGGACTGCAAGCCAGGCCATGGTGCTCTCGGTGCGGCTGCAGCCAGCGAGGCAGGAATTGGGGGGTAACTTACGAAAAACTGCTCGGGGCGCATCGTCACCGGCAAAACCGGCCTTGCACATACCCGAACTATCAATGGTCAGCTCAAATCCTTCCTGCGGCGGTACTTCGCGCGCGCTGCTGTTGTGGCGACGTGGCGGCCTCGCGAGGGCGTCGGCGCGGGCGGTGCAGACAGCCCCTCCACAGCAGGGATGGCGAGTGCTGGATTTCGGCGGTGAACTCACCCATTGTCAATGACGAGAGCTGCGACTTCCTCTGTAGCGGGCGAGCATGGTTAGCAGAGTTCATTGAGATAGATGCCGTAGCAGTAGACGATGGGCAGGGGAAAAGGAGGCACGGCTCAGCTGCTTACCCTCCATGTTGGTTGATTAGGGTGAGAGTAGAGGTAGATATGGAGCGGTGGACGGGTGTCGATAGAGTATCGCTGGGTCAATGGAGCGTCAGTACGGTTGCTCGGAGATGCAGCTGGTTGGAAAAGGGTGAAAGGGGCGCGGAGGTGTTCGGGGGAGCTTACAGTCGGCTTGGGTGTTGAGGTTGAGGATCTTGTGCGCGAGGCAAGAACTGGGTGTGCTAAATAAGCGGGTCGGTCTTGCCCAGATTTAGCGGGGTGGCAGGAGCGCAGGAGCGTAGGCGCGGTGGCAGCAGGAGCTCTGCACAAACGGGAATGGATATGGGAATGGGCCTTTTAAATCAACGTTTGTGCATTCACTCCACGGCGTTTTATAGTTGCCCACATTGCCATGCTAGGTTGCACAATTGTGTCCTGCTCTAGTGGTCCGCCCCGAGGGTACGCAAGCTGCCCGCCACACAAACAGTACATGAAGCTGCTGTCCACGCACGTCTGTCTCCCAGACCGCCAGGCAGCGCTGTTGTGTCCTTGGCATATCGCAATCATAGACATGGTCTACCAGGGACTACGTGTTCTCGACGGCGCGTGCTTGTAATAATAACAATGCACAAGTCTTGAAGCCCCAGCCATCCGCCGCCCGCATGCGCGGCTGCTGCTCACCGCCAACTTGAACTCCCTGCTCCAACGTCCCCGCCCAATCCGATGAAGCGAATACGGCGTGTCACGTGATGAGGGGCAGCGGAACACCGCATTCAAGCGGAGCGAATGGCGGAACCTACCATGCATGTACTGTTGCTGTCACGAACAAATTCTCATGTGAATTGGTACACGCCCGGAATGCAAGCGTAATGAACTGGGACGCAGGTGCATATCGTGTTTGACGCAGCGTGAAGGTCTCGGGCACGTTGACTGACATCTGCAAGACCATGGAAGGCCCGCGAAGATGCTGGTACGTTCGCGAGCTGTCGCGTCATAGGCCCGGTCAAATTTATTCAATGTCCACATAGCTCGCACCACCGCAAGTCCTCTGCAATAGCAACAGCAAACAAGCAACCAACACCCACACGACGCCATGAACGACCCAGGACTTAACAGCCTCCTCAAATGGGGCGTCCAGAATTCCGAAGCCTCGCGCAACGAGGCTGCCGCGACAGAACAACCACCCCCACAACTCGATGTCGAAGCGCTGCAGCGGCTTATCACCGGAGTATCAGGTCCCTCAGATGCGCAGTTGATGCAAGAGAGCATGCAAGTCATCCGCAATGACGAAGCAGAGCTAGAGCACCGGAAGACGGCCTTCGACAACTTCGAGCAGCTGGTCGAGAACCTCGACAACGCGAACAACCTCGAGAGCCTGGGGCTGTGGATGCCGCTAGTCGAGCAGCTGGAGAACGACGAGGCAGAATTGAGATTCTATGCTGCATGGTGCTGCGGTACCGCTGTCCAGAACAACATCAGGACGCAAGAACGAGTAAGCAGACATCGTCCTTACCGACTCACGCAACATGACTAACAGATTGTAGCTCCTAGTTGTCGGCGCGATACCGAAACTCGTGCGAATGGCCACCTCAGATGCTGAAAAGAAAAACCGCAAGAAGGCCATCTTCGCGCTCTCGTCCTCAGTCCGAAACTTCCAGGCTGCCCTTGATGCCGTCGTCTCACATATGCCTGCCGAGTTCAAGCCCCAAAATGAACTAGACGCCAACGACATGGAGTCAGTGGACTCGTTGATCAACAAGCTACGCGAGAGTGTATAATGGGGTTTTCTGGGTACAATCTGCATTGGGTTGGCGTTCCGGTACTACATTGGATTAGATGGAAATGGCGCACGACAAGGGGGGAATAGGAGGGGATAGACATACCAAAAATTGCGCGTCGGCATTCGGGGGTTGAGAGTACCACACATACTGTCTTGGAACAAGCAAACTGGCTGTCGCAGACCATAATCCAGCTTGAGCTTTTGACGCTTCATATCACGCCCAAAACCAGTCCAACCAACTCGCTGAATGCTTTTCCGCCAATCATACTCTTGTCCAGTCCCATCCCAACTACAACCATCCTCGTCTCTCTGTCATCACGAGTCTTGATGGCGCTAGCGATCTGCGTCGCGAGTGTCTGACCCAGCACATCGAGGTCTGCTACCGTGCCGCCCAGTATAGTCGTAGCCGTGAGATGGTGCATAGGGAGGAGGTCTGAGTTGGGATCTTCTTCGTCTCGGTCGAGGTAGGCGTTGGAAGTGATGGACTGATCAGTTGCAGCCATATCCAAAGGCACATGTACCTATGTCGCGTCAATAGATGCCGAGGCTTATAATCACTAACCGTCTTACCCAATGCGCGAGCCGTCCGTTTTGTGCGACGGTGATGAGTATCTTGTCCGCGAAATTGACAGTGGTCGCTGTTGTCTCAATGCTGTTGATCGCCGCGGCAGCTGTCTTCGTACGCGCCGGGTACGGGGTGGCCATCACCGTGTATTCTTCCGGAGCAGGGGTTGCCATGATAGTGGGCTAGACAATAGGCACCTGAAGTTGTGAAAGAAGTGGCTTGATATATCCGTGAACATGCATCGCCGCGGGAGTGCTGCGGAGGTGGAGAGCATTGCGCTAGGTACATGGACGTAAGCAGACTAGTGTCGCATCCCCACCAAAATTATTTCGGCGCATGCATGCGAGCAGTCCTCGAGGCCTCAACAGCCAACATGCCCAAATTCGTACCACGACAGAGAAAACACAAAGTCATAGCCCGGCAAAAGGCTGCAACAGGCTCCGCCAATGGCGACGGCGACGCAAATGTGGCAGAGATTCTACCAGCCGCACAGCAAGAACACAATGCGAAGAAGGCCGCGCTCAAGGGAGAGCTGGTGCGAGAGGCGCAGGGCAAGATGAGTGGCAAGAAGAAGAAGCGCCTTGACAAGTATATTGTACGTGATATTGTGGGCGGACGTGATTTGCAGCATGTTTTGTCGTCACTTGCGCTCAAGCACGGTGCGATTAGTTTCACGACTAACTGTCGTAGGATACCAAAATCAAGAAAGAGGAGAACCTTGCGCTGCTGAAGAAGCTTGCATCGCAGAAGGTTGACACGAGCTTGTTCCAAAGCTCCAAAAAGCTGGGGCGAGGGCCAGAAACCAAGAGGGAGACGTTGAGGCGGGCGTTCGCTGAAAGCAGGGCCGGTATAGATGTAGAAAAAAACGAGGGCTTGCTGTTAGAAAAGCGCGACGTGAGGAATTTCGAGGCCGACAGCTCAGATGGCGATGAGCAAGACCCTGACACCCTTTCGGAGCCAGTGCGGCAACAGCATGTCCCCTCGAAGCGCAAACAAAACCGATCGCCCACCCACGCCGAGCCTGAAAACGACGCTCCGAGCCCCGCCGAGGAAGCCCCTCCAGCACCACCCCTTCAGACGAATGGAAAGAATGGACTATATGCGAACGGGCAGTTTGGAAGCGGCCTGAAGAGACCTCTGGAGGTGGATGAGTCTGGCCAGCCTATCATAACGGTACGGAAACGACGGAAAGGTCCGAAAAAGACCATTTCGATCGAAGAAGAGGTAGCATGGGAGGGTTTCAGCTCCGCGGATGAGGACGATGACGAGGGAGAGATGGACGGATCAGAGTCCTCTACCGCCGAATCTGAAGATATTGAACACGACTCAGACGAAGACGAAGAGGCATCAGACTCCGAATCCGGTGAATACGAAGAAGAATCCGAAAATTCGGATGAAGAGAGTGAGGAAGAGAGTGACACAAGTCAAGATGAGGACAAAAGAGTCGCGAAGAAGGAGAGGAGCTCTGCTTTCAAGGCTTGGGCGATACAGCAAAGGAACGAGGCAGTGGGCTTTACCCCGACCAATCAACTTGAACACACAAAACTACCACGGCCGGCAAACTTTACAACTCGTGCACCCGAGCAAGACCCTCTTCCCCCGGAACTTGCAACCAAGACTGGGACCGATGTGACAAGGAAGGCTTTCACCGTCAATGTGGAGCGATCACCCGAAATACAAGAGTCAAGAATGCAGCTTCCAATCGTTGCGGAAGAGCAAAAGATCATGGAGGCTATACACAACAATGATGTGGTGGTGGTTTGGGGCGCCACGGGTAGTGGTAAGACTACGCAAGTGCCACAATTTCTCTTGGAATCAGGATACGGAGCCGCCGACGGACCAACGCCCGGCATGATTGGTATTACCCAACCGCGACGTGTGGCCGCCGTCAGTATGTCAAAACGTGTTGGTGACGAGCTTGGCGACCAAAATTCGAAAGTGGCTTATCAGATACGGTTTGACACTTCCACAAACGCCAAAACAGCCATCAAATTCATGACAGACGGTGTGCTCTTGAGAGAAATAACGCAAGACTTCGTTCTAACGAAGTACTCTGCTATTGTTATTGACGAGGCTCACGAGCGGAGCGTGAATACGGATATCCTGATTGGGATGCTGAGCAGGATTGTGGATCTTAGGGCAGAGATGGCAAAGAAAGATGCAAAAAACAAGCCTCTCAAGTTAATTATCATGTCTGCTACCTTACGGATATCAGATTTCACGGAGAACAAGCGCCTGTTCCGCAGTGAGCCTCCGCCGCTTATCAAAGCAGAAGGCCGACAGTACAATGTGGTAAATCACTTTGCACGTCGCACTCAGCGGGACTACGTCGAGGAAATGTATCGCAAGGTGTGCAAGGGGCACCGCAAGCTGCCTAAAGGTGGAATGCTTGTTTTCCTGACAGGTCAAAACGAAATCTCGCAGTTGGCGAAGCGTTTGAAGCAGGCTTTCTCCTCCACGCAAGGGCAGGAAGTGAAGGCCGGGAAGGTTGTCGTCTCTCCTGCAGAGGCGCCATTGGAGGTAGAGGATATTGAACTGGGCCCACAGTCTGAGGCTAGGGGCTATCAAGACGATGATGGGTCAGATTCAGAAGGTTCTATGATCATGGGGCTTGACGAGCAAGAC
This sequence comes from Decorospora gaudefroyi, assembly GCA_010015605.1. Classification (NCBI taxonomy): domain Eukaryota; kingdom Fungi; phylum Ascomycota; class Dothideomycetes; order Pleosporales; family Pleosporaceae; genus Decorospora; species Decorospora gaudefroyi. Next base: position 105,890 of record ML975290.1, read on the forward strand.
GACAAGGAGTTCGAGATTGAGGATGAAAACCCTGAGGAGAGTGTCATGAATGTGCATGTCCTGCCTCTCTACTCACAGCTGCCGACAAATCAGCAGCTGCGTGTCTTTGAGTCGCCTCCTGATGGTTCACGTCTTATCGTCCTCGCCACGAACGTCGCAGAGACCAGTCTGACGATACCGGGTATCCGCTACGTCTTCGACTGCGGCAGAGCCAAGGAGAAGAAGTACGACCTCATCACAGGAGTGCAGAGTTTTGAGGTCGGCTGGATCAGCAAAGCCAGCGCTAACCAGCGATCCGGGCGTGCGGGTCGTACTGGGCCTGGCCACTGCTATCGCTTATACTCGTCCGCCGTGTTCGAGCGGGATTTCGAAGAGTATGCTGCGCCAGAGATTTCGAGGACGCCACTAGAGGGCGTGGTGTTGCAACTGAAGAGCATGGGTGCGCCAGTGGTCAACTTTCCATTTCCGACACCGCCAAATCGTGAGAGTCTGCAGAAGGCTGAGAAGTTGCTCTCGTATCTAGGTGCGCTGTCTTCGGACGGCAAAGTAACGAAGCTTGGTCATGAACTCTCGTTGTATCCTCTCAATCCGCGCTTCGCCCGTATGGTGGCAATGGGCGTCGCGCAGAACTTGACGGCCGAGACCATCGCGCTGGTAGCCGCCCTCTCTGTACCAGAACTCATCATACCAGAAAACAAACTCGGACTGCGGGAGCCAGTTAGGGACCCGGATGCTATCCGCACGGAGCAAGACAACGTTGAAGCTGAAGAGCGCTCCCGCCTACGGAAGGCGTATAATGCTGCACAAGCGAAGATGAGTATCAATGCGAAGCAGAGCGATTGCATCAAATTAAGCACAGCGGTATGTGCCTACGCCTACCAACCAAACTCCGATCACTTTTGCGAGGACATGTTCCTTAACGCCAAAGCCATGAACGAGGCCAGCCAGCTCCGCCATCAGCTCACAAACATCGTTCGCGCACACCGACCCACGGCCATCGGCGCATACCAAGCGAAGCTCCCAGCACCCTCGGAGCGCAACATCAATCTACTCACTCAGATTTGCGCAGCTGGCTTCATCGACCAGATTGCTATGCGCGCTGACCTCGCACCTTCACCGCCTGAGTTGGCTCGCAAGCCAAAAACAGCAATCGATGTACCATACGTGACATTGTTCTCCTCACAAGCCGAGCGTTCAGATGATGCAAACGCTCAATACGTCTACCTGCACCCTTCGTCTCTGCTCGCGCGTACACCACCAGCCAAGATGCCAGGTTACATCATCTATTCGCACCTCCAGCGCGCGGCTACCTCGACCATCAATGGCAGTCGAATCCCCAAGACGAGAATGCATCCTCTCACTCCCGTCACACGGCCGCAGATCATCAACATCGCACTCAATACTCCGCTATTGCAAGTAAGTAAGCCCAAGGGCAAGATTGTGGAGTTGTCCAAGGATACGAGGGAATGTGAGATGGAGATGAGTCTCGTGGGCGAGAAGGGTAGTCAGGGCTGGGGCCTTGGTGTTAGGAAGGTGGTGCAGAGGAAGGAGGGCGGTGGCCGCTTTGTTGTGGAGAAGATTCTTGGTTGAGGGTTATTGGCACAGTCTCATCTGTCGTGGTATATAGATCTATTACCTAGGAGCGTAAGAGAATTGGTTCTTTGCTCCCACATCATCTTATTGTTGTGTGTGCATAGCGTTTGCAGTGTGACGCCATTGGCGAGCGAAGTGAATGTGGATGTGACACGGACTCGAGACGCGCCCGCAAAAACAAAAAGAACAAAAAGAAAAGGTAGAAGCCCTAGTGGAGGAGCCTCTCAGAAGGACTTCTACGAAGGTGTATCGAACCGCCGAGCTTTGGTTGAACTCTGTAAGGCCAATGGAGGAGGCTCTCAAAGGCGCCCAACTTTCAGCTATTTAGGCGGTTCGATGGTGGATTTCAAAATGAACAATATATATATACATAGTATAGAGGCGATTGATAGGATATTGAGGCTGTTCCCCCAAGAATGGGGATAAGTGCGCGCTGAGTGCACGCTGCTTTGAATAAAGATACCCGTACTTTGCATCGAAATGTGCTATTCATCGTCGCGGATCCTGTTCACTCTCTGATGAAAGGGTTAACCAATTTTATGAGACCAATGTTTTAGTAGCAATGTTCTCATTCCTGTCCTGTTGTTTGGGATCTGATGTCAGAACAAACTCCACACCCCCACATGCAACTCACACCAACCTAACATGACATGCCACGGATTCCAACGTCGCTCGTCCGCACAGCCCGCGCGATCGATCCTTTGCTCCCCGCCCTCCTCGCACCCTGCCGCGACCTACAAACTGCACAAAACGAGCTCCGATGGCTCCGCGAACACGTCGAGAAGGTCGCGAAGACGCGTCGCGCCAACCGAGGTGATCGACTGGCCAAGGGCGCGCTGCTGCGCCGAATGGTCAAGGAGAGGGCCACCGGGAAACCGCTGCAGTATTTACTAAAGAGTGAATACTTTGCTGATTTGGAAATTGTGTGTAGACCTGGTGTCTTAATTCCTAGGTAGGTAAATCGTGGTACCTTTGCACCACCCGCGCCACCCCACTCGCTCTCCCAGTCGCCAGACTACAACGTGCGTGCAATAGCTAATGATATTGTTGGAGAAAAACAGAGCGGATACAGCAGCGTCCATTACCCATCTTGCCCGATTGCTTAAAGACGCGCCGAACCTACCCCGCGAATTACGTGTCCTGGACTTGTGCACCGGCACCGGCTGTATCCCGCTCTTACTCCAACACGAATTGTCAGCCTTGTCTACGCAAAAAGATGTGTCTCTTCGCGCGCTGGGCGTCGATATATCGAAAAAAGCCCTGGACCTAGCCAGATACAATCTGCAGCGCCGCCGCCAATCCACGAACAGCAGCGGTAAACACCCGATGAAGAAAGGAGAAGAAATCGACTTCATAAGAGCGGACATCCTCATCAATCCTTTCGCAGACCAAATCGAAGGCCAGCCCATGTCATTGGAAGTAGCGCTTGACCACGCGTGCCAACCCCACTTTTGGGATATTTTGATAGCGAATCCGCCGTACATCTCGCCAGCAGAGTATTGGAATACGACAACGCGCTCTGTTCGTGGCTTTGAACCAAAACTAGCCCTCGTCCCTCCTCCTCCTCCTCCTCCTTTGCCAAAGCAGTACCGCCAGGCCGAGAGCCAGAAACAGACGACGGATACGCAGCAAGGCGACCGATTTTACCCCCGCCTGCTAGAGATTGCACAGGATGTGGAAGCGAAAATCGTACTGTTGGAAGTGGCAGATGTACAACAAGCACAGCGCGTAGCCCAACTTGCACGACGACTTTGTGTTTTTGATGGCGTCGAGATATGGGGCCAGCAACCGGACGTGCCCGCCACCACCCCAGCTACGCCTACACCTACAGATGCAGATGCAGACACCACTCTAAACCCCTCCACCACGGAACCAACCATACCAATTCTAGGCCAAGGCCATGCACGCTCCCTCCTCTGCTGGCGCGGCCCAGGAACGTCCTGGCTCAATAAAGAGGTACCTACCACCTCTCCTCCTGGCCACCACCATCCCAGCCCCTCCCTCGTGCATCAAAACCACGCATCCCCCTCCTCACCCGAACCTACCCCCATCGCACCAACCCGCGACCTGCAGCCACGCTTCGATATGCATGCCTGGGACAAGTACGCACAGAAGCCACTCTGGCAATGGACTGTTAATTGGACAGATGGTATGGTTCGGGTAAGGAAGGCGGGCCGGGGTGAACGGAAGGAGGTTGATGGTGATTGTGATGGTGATGGAGGGAAGATTGATGGGAAGATGGGAGGGAAGACAGAAGGGAAGACGGGAGGAAAGACAGAATGGAAGACAGAAGGGAAGACAGAAGGGAAGACAGGAAGGAAGTCAGAAGAGAAGACGGGAGGGAAGACAGAAGGGAAGACGGGAGGGAAGACAGCAAAGAAGACGGATAAGCCATAGGTAGCAATAGTATCAAATTCTCGTGTACCTTGTCTCGTTAACTTAAACGCCAGTTCTTTTCTTCTTTGTACAAGATACAATCTCTATCAAGACCTCCTACCATTTAATAATTGAATAACAAAAACTTCAGATTTTGCCAAGACGCAAAAAGAAAACATAATAAAATGAGTAACTATACTTTCTGTGAATTAGAAATCGCTTAATTTTGCGCCTATATATACACCCATGCCCTTTCTAAAACGCAAAATCCTTCCCCCCCCCCCCAAAAAAAAGGCTCCCGAGCTACACACCACCCAACAGCTCCCCTAAATCCACCTCCCAACCCATCCCCATCCCCATCCCCATCCCAGTCCCCCTTCCTTCCCCACACACCCACACATCAAACCTCCCCATCCCCCTCCCCACCACCCGAAGAATCCTGCCCCGGATTCACCAGCTCATAATTAAAATGCTTCACAAACCGATAATAAGCCGCAGCCATCAGCGCTCCAAGCACAGGACCAAGCCAATAAATCCAATGGTACCCCACAAACGTCACAGAAGCGACAGCGGGGCCAAAACTTCGGGCTGGGTTGAGGGAGCCGCCCGTGTAATATACGCCTGCGTGTTTGGCCGTGTTAGTAACGTAGCTAGAAAGGTAGGTAGTAGTACAAAGGAAGGGGAAGGGGGGATTCAAAACTAACCGCCCATCATGGCAACAAAAAGCGCCAATCCGATGCCGACGGGGGCCATAAATGTAGCTCGGCTCTTCTCCGCGGCTAGCATCAGGACGACGAAGACGAGCTCGGCTGTCATGAAGGTTTCGATGAAGAGGCCTTGGGTTATACTCGTAGAGGGGGAGAGCGTCGTGTTGGTGAGTGCTATGTCGCCGGGAAAGATGCAGGATACGAGGGCGGCGGCGGATATGGCGGCAAGAAATTGGGCGGGGATGAGGAATAGGGAGCGCAGGAGGGGGAGTTGGCCGGATGTTAACATGCCGAGGGTTACCTTTTTTTTTGTTGGTTGGTTGTGATTGTGGGTGATGGGGGAGGTAAAGAAACGTACAGCGGGATTGAATAGGCCGCCGCTGATGCGGAAAAAGGCCCATACGTTTACGAGGAGGCTGAAGCCGTAGAGGAGGGCTATGAAGATGTTTTGTTGGCTGCTTGCTTGGCCGTTGGAGGTAGCTTGGTCGCTGGCTTGGTTGACGATCATGAGGGTGCCCGCGAAGGAAAAGAAGAGGAACATGAAAGTGCCCACGAATTCGCCGGATGCGGCGACGAGGTGGGCTTGCAGGCTGGTAAGCTTCTTTTTTGGTTCTGGCGCTGGGATGTCGTAGTCGGCTTCATTTTCGGGGAGGGGGCTAGTGTGGTTGCCGTTGCGGTGGGGGGATTGTTGGCTGCGGGAACGACGGCGTGGGGGTGGTTTGGGTTCGCGGTGGGCACCGGGGATGCGTGGCATTATTGTTTGTGGTTGTTTGTGGGAGGTGGTGAGATGTGCATTAAGGTCTAGGAAAACAAAATACTGTGTGAGGTAGACGATCAAGGTTGCCAATAATGGATGTTGTATAGACAGGAACGAATTAGTATATTGTGATAGAAAATCCTGGGTCAGTCAAAGGCCGTCCAACCATTACAGCATGGTGACTAGGTGGACTTAAGCAGGCTCTGGCTCGTCTCAGCATATATCGCCACCATCGGGATGACGACTGTGACGATTCACAATTTCATATCTCCGAGCCACTAAAAATTAGCGTGCTAAGATCGTCGACCATCCGCGGCGAAGCTCACACAAGCAAAAATGGCGTTTTGTCGAGGCAGCGCCGGTAGTGGTTATGTTGACAGTTGGGGGTGTGCTACCCGTAGAGAACTGGGAATTGCCGCTACACGACGGAGATGATGAAGGACCTGAAGTTGGTGGGTGCTTCGGGTGGAGCGTGTGTGATTGGCCGACGGGTGCTTGTCCCGCCTGACTAATGATATTCCGCTTTGCTGTGGTACGTTTTCAGAGGACATTGTCGATAAGGTCGACGGCGCAAGGGAACTAAGTACGTAGTGGGTTATCGGTGGGTAGCCTAGGTCCCTGGTGTAGTGTGCGAGGATAAACACGGTCGGATATGAACAAAGTGCGGCCATGTTGGTATAGCAGCGTCTATGTGGTGCCCGATACACACGTTCCCAACCTCACCTACTCTTCTTACCTGGCCCTTGTAGCATCTGCCGCTTCCGCCTCTCCTCCCAACGTGCCCAGCCCGAATCAACGAGGTCTTCCTGAATGACCAGATCTCTGACGCGCAACATCCTCGAGATGGACGTCTCAAGCGCCCACTCAATCCAGCCAGCTCTCCGCAAGTAGGTTGTGAAGATGAACCAGGCAATGGCAAAGCCGGCACCGGCGCCGCATCCGACGATGACCTGCTTGGGCGTATGGTAGGTCAAGTAGATGCGACTGGCAGCGACGGCACCCGCACAAGCTATGGCGAGGAGCGAAAGCAGGACGCGTCCAGTGAAGGAGAATGGCGTGTGGGTGTCGGTCGGATGCGGGACATGACGGAAGAGGAGAAACAGGGCAAGGGTGATGGAGAAGAAGGAGACGAACTGGGCATGCGAAGAGGGCATTCCGTAGCCTTTTCCATGCATTTCTGTCCACCTATGAGTATCGAGCTTTTGCGTGGGAAAACAGGGACAGCGTACCCCGCGGTCGTTCCTCCTTGATGTAGCGCTTCAAGACCCAGTTAAGGGCCTCGCAGGCCATCTGGCCGGCAAACATGAGGCAGATTTCGATCTCGCGACTCGACCATATCAGCGTTGCGTAGACGACACAGAGCCCCTGCGGGACCAGCGCGAGCCAGGCACAGAGGTACGAGACGCGGTCCGCCGGGTTCTACGAGGGCGGGACGGGACGGTCAGTAGCCATAGACGTGCGAGTGAAAGGAAGCTATGGGACGCACATAATGAACATGCGTCAGGGAGAGCGACGCCAGCGGAGGAGATTCCATGGCCAATCCAGGTGTGTACATTCACCTCCGGCCTTCCCACGTTCAAAGACGGGAGAGACTACGGTACGGTAAAGCGAGACCCTGTCGGCTTGGCGTGACTTGGCGCGACAACTCCGCTGCCTGCACCGCCGTGAAGTGAAGTGGTTATGTACCCAGTGCAGTGCCGCCGAGAGAAGCATTCCAGACGTGACTGACTCACCATGGGCCTGTTCAAAGGCTCGTTCGCTTTTATGCGCTACCGATAGCAGCCTCTCTTCGCCACAACCGCTTCCACCCACTTTCTGTCTCTCCCTCTCCATCCGCCTGCAAGTGGACCGTCGCCGCCCTTTTCCAGCACGTCGCCACGCCCACATACACCGCCCTAGACTCGCCCTCCCACGTCCCCATGGCCGACCTGGATGCAGAGGACGAGCGCACCGAGGAGTTTACCACACTAAAGTCCATCTATCCCGAGCTGGTCACCGACGATGCGAATCCCTATGACGCCACTCTCCCGCTGCTGGTTGCGCCTTCGAAGCCGCTACCCATCACTTTCGAGCCCGGACAAGAGGTCGAGCGCCTAGCCTACCTGCCACCGCTGCGCCTTGAAATCGTGCTCCCATCCGAATACCCCGCAGACGCCCCGCCGACCGTGAAGCTCTCGACTTCGCCCTCTTGGCTGCCCGACAATATTCAGCGCCTCCTGACGGATGAAGCGAGGTCGTTGTGGGAGGAATACGGGGGAGGCATGATGCTGTTCACCTTCATAAGCTCACTGCAGGAACAGGCCGAGACCGCCTTTGGTCTGGACGAGCTCACACTACCCTCAACGATGCGCGCGGAGCTGGTTGACTACAGCCGGCGCATGAAGAAGGAACTCTTCGACAAGGAGACTTTTGACTGCCAGGTGTGTCTCGAGCCGAAGAAGGGATCGGCCTGCTACCGCATGGCACGCTGCAGCCACGTCTTCTGCATCGCCTGTCTCCAGGATTACTACAACAACTGTATAAAGGAGGGCGATGTCAACAATGTCAAGTGCATGTCGACAGAGTGTGGCCAGACCGGCACCAAAGGGAAAAAGAAGGACCGGTTACTGTCCCCAAAGGAGCTGCTGCAAATCCCTCTAGCACGCGACCAAGTCAACCGGTACGCGAAAATCAAGCGGAAAAAGAAGTTGGAATCAGATCCCAGCATGGTCTTCTGCCCTCGTACCTGGTGTCAAGGCGCGATGCGGACCGATAAATATCCCAAGATCACCGATGTGAGCCAAATGGACGATTCCGATTCGGAGGCTGAGGACGACCCGCCTCAACAACCAAGCGCCGACGCAGACGCTGGACCGGAGAAGCGCGGAATCGGCCTCCGAGGCATGGATCGATTGCAGGTGTGTGAAGACTGTAATCTCGCCTTCTGTGCCATTTGTCTAGCTTCATGGCACGGAGACTTTGTACGCTGCGAGCCACGCGACGCCACACAACTTACCGAGGAAGACCAAGCGTCACTCAACTTCATCCTAAAGAACACGTCGCCCTGTCCATACTGCTCGGTACCATGCCAGAAGAGCGTAAGTAACGCCCATGTAACGAATTGCGTACAGCACACATTACTGACTTTGTATAGTTTGGCTGTAATCACATGACATGCGCCCAGTGCAAGTCGCACTTTTGCTACCTCTGTGGCGCTTGGCTCAACCCAGACCATCCGTACGCGCACTTCAACGACCCGAAGCGAAAGACGTGCTTCCAACGCCTCATGGACGGCGCTGAGGGCGACATGGCCAACGGGAATATTCAATTCGCGGGCCGGAGAGGTGCGGAGCAAGTCGCGGAATTCTGGGAGCAAGAAGCGTTGCGTTTGCAGATGCAGGAGTTTGATGAGGATACACGATAGCAAACGGGGAAGGGCTACCTAACAAAAGGCTATTTACGTATTCTTGTGTTGGATCTTGTGTCTTCCTTGCTTGCTTGCTTACAATGGATGATTCTAGGTATTCTTCCCTTACCCCGTCGCATGCTTGTATACATATGCCACATACAACACCATCGTCAAGATTCCCAACTCTCTTCCGCCCAAGGAAGGGAATACCATCGCACGCGTAGATTCGGACTACCAGTTGAACTTATCCAGCAAGGACAGGGAGAGATGGCTCGTATATACGCAATGGAGCCAAGGAGGTCAAAAGGCCTGATGCGCTCTACGTACCTGCATCATCCATGTGCGGTGCAAAGCTCGCCTTCGCAGTCGGAGACTGACCATCTTCCTCCAGTACCGCTACATCTCTACAAGCAGTAGCCCCCGTACCATCACCACACGCCCCCACCGAGAAATAATCCTCCGCACACACCCCCACAGCAGCAGAAACAGAGCACAGCGGCAAAAACCCATGGGCCTCGTACGGCGCCGGGTTCGGCGACGGAAGCACCATGTCTGTCCTCCTAATCGAGAAGTAGTCCCGCGTCGATGTCGATGCTGCGTCGTTGGTCTCCTCCTGGGGAGATACGTGGTCCGGTGTGGCGGTATGCAGCGGTATGAAGCCGTGAGAGGTTCGGGGCGTGCACGCGCGCTGGTGTGAAGGGCTGGTTGTGTAGGCGCGCTGTAGTGTTGGTTTGGAGAGGGGGAGGGAGAGGGAGAGGGTTAGGGATGGTTTGGTGGGTGGCTGGGTTGGACTCGACATATTTTGTGGGATTCGACGTGCAGGAATTGTATAAGAGGGGGAAATGGGGGTGCTGAGGTTGGGAGATGTTGGGTTTTGGGGGTTTTGATATTGAGTCCTAGGGACACGTCAATCATGGTGGGTCATGTCAACGACTCCGCTCGCATACATTCACGCGATATTGCCGTAAGAACTGGATTAGGGTCCAGAAACGGGCGCTGTGAAGTTTCGTACATTGACCGTTGCTCACGTCCAGCGCACTCCTTCCTCGCCCGCCTATTCACTGACGCTGGCGCCAAGAACCATAGCCGTAGCAACCACAAGCTCACGAACTCACGCACTGACGACGCACAGTGTAGGCCCGCGCACGAGCAATGCCGCCCGCTTTGGTTTCTTATACACTGTTCCGACCTTGTCGGAGAGAAGACTATTCAACTCAAACCCTCCATTGGCGCAAAGGATCGACTCAACTATAGCCTCACTCAACCAACCACTTCTCGTCCTTTACAACGAGAGACCACTACGCCCGAGGTCCGTGAGCCGCACATCTCATCCAATATGGAAGACGTCAATATTGTTGCACCTTGGGTGGCGGAAGGCTCCCCTTCTTTCGAGAGTACCGATACCCAACAAAGCGTACCTACTTCAACGTCGACTGTCGAGGCAAGCCGCCCAAACGATGACACCAAAGACAACAAGACCCCCGACGAAGGCGAAGACGAGGGCATATGGCATGAAAGGGTCGGAACAGCACCAGCGCCACGACGCCTACCGCCCCAACCATCACCCCCGAGAATAATAGCCCGCTGCGCAGAACCACTCGAGCGCCGTCCTACCCTCAGCGCCATCCCACTAGCAAACGCTCGTCCACTGATGGGCGCGCCTCCACCCACCCTCGCCTCAATGCTATACCAAGCACTCATGTTCTTCTACGAATACCTGACCAGCTTCTTCTGCGAGCCCGCAATCATCGAGTACTCGGACGCAGAGATCAAGCGGCGGACTAAGATCGCCATCGCAGCGTCTAAGATCGCGCATCCAAGCTCGGTTCAAAAACTGATTCGAGTCGCTGCGCTGGTCACGAACAAGGGAGAGGAAGAGGACAAGGATAGAGCGCGGAGCATGGAGATCACCGCTAAGCCAAAGCGCATACGTCAGATTCTGAACGGCGCGGAGTGTTACACGACGGAGGAGGTGTACGGGAAGCAGATCAAGCGGGCGTTACGGAAGTTGAAAGAGTGAGCGGAAGGTGTGGAGCGCTGGGTGGTTGCGGGTGGCTTCGTAGTGGCTTCCCCGTATACAAACCGTGAGACTGGCTTGTTCGTTCCTGTTGTTGTCAGTGAGGGAAGCAATTACCATCCCGCAGAGTTGTCGTGGTTACCTGGCCCTAGATGGAAGCTTGAAAGTTCCTTTGCGGCATGTCTTTTCTCTTTCGCTTTCATCTCACGGTACCAGCCATCTTTTTTTCGGGTACAACTATTGTACTCACTCACTATTGTCTTTCCTTCTTATTGTAACGACGCAGCACTCACTTTCTCTATTGTACCGACGTACAATAGCCCATCTTTCTCTGCTGAATAGCTAGGTATACAACCAACGTCTTCCGCTCCTTACGAACGTCTTTCCTCTCCACCAACTTCAACCTCAATTCACACACACACACACACACACACACACACACACACACACACATACAACTACCACTTTCCGCATCCAGTATGCCATACTTTTCAAAGCAGACCTCCGGCGCCCTTCGCTGCAATGGCCCCCGTTTGTCAGTCGTCATCAACGATGGCTACGGCACTTCCGATAGCCTGACCACGATTGGCTCGATATCCTGGGGCCTTCTCCTCAGGTACTGCACTGCCAAGGAAGACCCCGGAAAACACGTCAACACTCACCCAGACGGCTCGCAATACGTCAGCTTGCCCGCCGCGAACTGCGAAACCGAGGGCGTCCGCGCGGTGCTAGACTGGATCAAGCAGGCGGACGAAAACCACTCCTACGACATTCTCCCCAGCGATCTGTTCCTGAGGGCCGGTCCCGACGGCTGGTCGGTCCTCGACCTCTGCTGCATCGAGCGCGCCTTGCTGGTCCTGAGCTTGCGCTACGAGGCCGACGACGTGCGCTTGCTCCTTGAATCCAGGCTCAAAACCCCCAACGTATCTGTCTCTGAGCTCCAGGAGGCTCTGGAGATACTGCCCCAGGGTAGCTACTGGTGCGAGCGACTGCTTACCTACATCAACGAACGCCTCGTGGAGCTGTCGCACACAGAGGCCAAACCTGATCATTATGTATGTGGTTGGCAGCGCGAGGAGGATCTCACAATACACAACAACTGCATCTCCAACTGGGTTGGCAACGACATCAACCTCTTCCTCGGACTGAAGCAACGCTTCGACCAGAACTACTGGGAGGCCACCAAAGGCGACTTCGGAATGCTATGTGAGGAGGAGACCAGGACGGCGGTTTGGAACTGGGTGCTGCGCGTCGAGGAGCAGCGCCCACTGCCCGTTGGCAAGTTCCCGCGCCCAGGCCGCTTCACGAGCAAGGAGCTGGTCCGCACCTACACGCAATTCGACAAGAATCACAAGATCCACGGAAATCTGAAGCTGGAGTGGTCGGACCACAACGGTGGCTGCTACATTGAGACGCTTCCTACGGGTCCTAGGTATGGCATGAGGGCCCGTGGCATGAAGACCACGGACGTGAGTCGCGCTTGGCTCGCGAGCCGTGGACAGGAGTGATGGGGTGGCGGGGAGGACTTGAGGATGATTTTGTCTTAAGTCAATATGGGTTCTTTGGCTATGGTAGCCATCACAGGTAGTCGAGAATGAGAGTGTCGGAGTTGTTGAACGTACGCATAGGGTAAAAGTTGAGGATTGACTGAGGTTGTATTGTAGAAGCTATGGAAAGTTTATGTAGGTGAGTGACCATAAACAGCGCTAGTCTCAGATAGGCATCGTCCTATCACCAAACCGTAACAGAGAGACTTGAACTTGCATTGTGGTGTTGTTGTCGATCGCGCTAAGTGATGTGAAGAGGATCCTCAGCCCTGTAACCATGCACCATGTTGTCGGCCTTACCGGTACATGTGTATCGAGTCAGAGACTCAGCACTTACCGTACTAGGAGTGTGGGCTTACCAGAGGGCCAACCTCGAGCTAGCGCCGTCAACATGAGGCATACCAGCGTACTCCCTTCGCGTGAAAGTGGCTCACCTACCCAAGTGGCATCGTGATGGCTTCCCAGACAACCACCGAGGCGCTAGGAAACATGAGAAGAGCGGACGTGCAGACACTAAACTCCGTATCCGCAGATCAATCTCCACCACCGCAGCCGAAGACCAAAGCGCCGCATCGCCGACTCAAGCGCGATGGGCCCCTCCAACTCCAGTTCGTGACGGCGACCGACCCCTCGCAGTTCAAGGATGCGGTGACGAAGCGGAACGTGCGCTCGCACGCCATGATACACTATAGGAACAAGCAGGACGTAATAAACAAGAAGAACAAGAAGAAGCCCGACGCAAAGACCGAAAAGGTCTCCTCCGCTAAGAAGAAATCCCCGATTATCGCCGACCGCATCGAGCCCATCCTCATCCACGACCCGCTGTCCGATCCAGAACCAAAGCAGCATATCGCTGCGAATGATGAACTATTGAGTAAAGAGCATGTGGAAGACCAGCTCTGCTCCCACTCCGACTCGCGTGCATACGAACCCACAGCGTCCCAAGCCCCCGTACTCCGCAGAAGAGCGAGCTACATACGCACACGCAAAGTGATATTCAAACTCAAAGGCCATGTAGTCGAGTACGAGTACACGGAGAACCAAGTAGAGCGCCAGCTCCGCATTTTTGCCGCCAAAATCGCGACCTTTTGCCAGATTGGAGATGGTGTCGATCCGTTTGTTGTGCTGCCCCAGTTCCAGCATCCGGAACTAGACATCCTTTTCCTAACGCGGAGTTGTAAGTCACTATGACTCCGTATTGTCGTGCTGAAACTGGCTCTTATTTTTTTGGTAAACTAACTGGGAAAATTAGGTATGCGTGCTTTCAGCACGGAATCCTGTCTCGTTAAATGGCTCCCGGCAATGCTGTCTCATCCAGATATACTCCTCAGTGCCCCCGTCATGGCCTCGACTTGGCTCGACATGCACTCACAATGTCTGGAAGATAGTAAGCGCACTGCCCTGCTCAAAGTGGAAATCATTAGTATGATCAATAGGCGGCTACGGGACCCGGAAACGCAGTGCAATGATTTAACCCTCTTCGTCATCTTGCATTTGCTGGGCGGTGAGATGCGTATCGGCAATGAGGAAACGTTGCGGACGCACATCTCTGGTATAGCACGATTTCTTGCGCAGCGGGGTGGTCTGTATCAGTTTGCGCAGAAGGCGCTTGCCGAGACGTGTGCTGCGTGAGTGTTCTTTTATTCCTAAACCTGACGCTTTTGTACTAATTGCAGAGGATACCTAGTGTCTGTACCCACTGCAACATCTTTTGCGAAATGAAACCGCTATCCATCTTCACCACATGGGAGCCAGAAGAATACATCGTACTAGACGACAACACCGCGATCCCAGAATCGCCCTTGTTCTGCCCCCGACCAGATTTCGTTACCATAGCCAAAGACCCGCGCTGCTCACCGTCTACTTGCGATTTACTACGCGATATGCGCGACCTCACTGACCTATTCATCGCGCACAACGCCGACATTTACGACGTCAGTGACGTCCCTTTGAGCTCTATCGACACGGACTACATCACCAAGTTCACCGCCATACGCTCACGGCTAACCCTCCTACCCTCCGCATACACACCGGGCCTAGCCACTTCAAACGACTGGGTCTACGAAGCATGCCGCCTCGCCGCCCTCATCTTCACAGCCTCCATGGTCCAGCGGCTCCCCTTCTCCACAACCGCAGACCCCAGCCGCAACGTGCTCGTCCCGGAATCCATTTCGATGAACCACGACGCCCCCTTTCCTACCACTCGACTCAGCGAAACGCTGTACGAAGTGCTTCAACGGACGGATCTGGATAACGTGTGGAATGACATGTCGGGCGTCTTGTATTGGGTCACGGCGGTTGGCGCGGCCGCGGCTCGCGCTATTGATGTTGCGCCGGGACCGGAGCTGCGGTATGCGGTGTGGGTGCGAAGGTGTCTTACTATGTTTTCTATGCGGGTCATGACTGTGTTGATGTTTGAGCATCCGGTGCCGGTGTTGAGGGCGCAGAAGAAGTTGTTGAGGGTGCAGGAGTTGGTTGGGACGTATGGGGGTGGGTAACCATGGGCGTGTTAGGGAGGGGTGCTGATTGTGTGAGGCGAATGCCCGTCTTTGAGGGAATGGATGTGTGCAACGGCCATGGTTGGTATCTGCACGTGATCTGGCAGCACTGCCCGAGAGAGGGTGAGGCCTCCAACTTTGGCTGACATGCTACCATATCCACTACTGGACATGCATCCTGCAAGGTGACCACCAAAAAACCTCGGACGGAAGCCTGGTAATCGCAACGAACTTGCTGCATCCGATGAGGTACAGACAGGTCGTCACGTCCTAAAGTCTCCGACTCGAGTGCCACCGCCCACCGGACCCCTCGGCTTCCGCACATCCGCAAACTGCGATCGCAAGGAATCTTTCAGACACAGCGACGATTTATTGAGCCTTTACATTATGGTCCTTTTTTCTGTTGGCCTTGACTCAGACGTCATCGTCGAGTTTGTCGAGCTGGCGCCTGTGGATCGGTAGCTCATCCCAGAAGCTTCTCACCTCAGCTATCATCTGAGATATCTCCGAACCATGATTTGGTCCATTTTGTTTCGCTTCGGCTTATGGGTTGGCGTTTCTGACAAAGCTGTCTGGCCCAACGATCTTTTGTCAGCATTTACGGTAGTCCGCTCCTTGAGGTCTGTGCGTTTCCTACCCTTACCGTCCGACTCATGTTGGATTATTGTTATGCCGCTAGTTTGAAGAGGGCGCCCCAAATACGCTTTCTTTGTAATATGACAACGTCTAGTTCCAGCGGAATCATGAATGTTTCAAGCGCGTTCCTTGCTTGTCAACAATGTTAGCAGTCAGCGACGATCTATCTACCTAGGTAGACGTAGGTAATTACCATTTCTTAGTGACCAAGACCGTTTTGACAAAAAGAGTCAGAGGGAAGAAGAAAGAAGTGACCGGAATTTCTTTCCGCAAACCAGGTAAGTGGAGTTGTAATCAAGTGGAGGCGCTACGGCAAGGGTGTCTACCTACGACACATGGAAGCGAAACCACAAAAGGTATGATTCACACTACCGGATGACTCCCGCACCGAGCATGTATCTTCACGAGGAAAGCGGCAGCCAGCTAGTCCGAAGGCCCGATCACGACTTCGTTGCAGTTTCCTTGCGTTCCGATTGGGTAAGCTGACTACCTCCTGTCAGATTAGGGCATTCCTCACCCCAAATGACACCTTTATAAAAGTTCATCGTCCCCCCGATTAGCCATGTATAAGAGGGAAGTCATCGCAGTCAGCGTCGTCGTCGGTCTTTGCGCTGTCACAATCATGGCACTCGTTACACGCTTCTTCGTGGCCAAGGCTAAACACTCAGCCACTGACAACAAACACGTAGTAGACGGCAAGGCAGAACAAGAGCAGCAGCTGGCGCAAATATCGAGCTCGTGGATACGGTTTTTCTTGCCGAAGCAAGAGCAAAGCAAGAACCACTGGGTCCCCAACCTGTCGACCATCATCAAAGCTGGAGACGAGGGTTTGTTTTCCTCGACTCTGTTCCATGACCTCCCTGAACATTCCGGCGAACTACCTATCGAGGCGCTATATGATGCTTTCGCAAACGAATTGCGGTCTCGTCCATTTACGGAGCGCTCGTCGTACCCTAGCGACATGACCAAGTTCCTTGCTCGGATGAAGAAGCCCGCAAGCCCTCGGCGATCAAAATCAGTGCCTCACAATCGAAGCAGTACGAAGAGACAGAGAAAGAGCATAAATGTCTCAGCGATGGAAATGGGATTAGCAAGAGGCCTGTCGGTGAAGAAGCCAGCAGCCGTATTGACCCCACTGCGCAACGGTCTACGCGCCGAGCCCGAAGTAAAAGTTGACCGATCCTGGATGAACGAGGGACAAATCGCCAAGTACCGAAACGGAAAGATGAATATCAAGGTGACGCCCGCCGAACTCACAGCTCTCTCTATCATCCTAGGAAGCCAAGGAACCACCAACCAAGACACACCCACCAACACCAGCGCATACGGAATCTCCTTACATTTCTCCCCCACCGAAGGCGCCATCACACTGCGCCACCACCCACTCAGCATATCCCAGCGACACCCCCCAGGCACCTCCATCTCACCCCTATACGCGAAACACCTCGCAGCGGGCTCGCTCCCCTACCTATCCGACAAACTCGGCCTACACAGCCTCCTCATCACAACCGAGACCTTCGAAGCCATAAAAGCCGGCACACCGCTCACCCCACACCCATACCTAGCGCGAACCCGCGAGTCCCAAGCCCTAGAATCCTGGCCCAGCGCCCAAGAACCCCGCTTCCACATCCTCGCCCCTTCCACAACGCCACACGCTCCCCCCACCCTCCTCGCCGCCATCGCCTCCCTCCCCTTTTCCGGCGGCCTCGTACCCATAGCCTCCCGCCCACTCGTGACCAGCATCCGCTTCATCGCCTCAGCAGGGCTAGCCCCCGGCCGGCTCCTACAAAGACTAGAAGCCCTAGTCGCCAAAATCCATCGTCACGCGCCGCACCTCCAACTCTTCGGCCCCCTATACGCCGACAAGAACGCCCCCGCCCTCTTCCGCGAACGGACGAAACGAGTCGGTAGACTCGGTAGCGAGGATCCTCACGTGAGCGAGCTTCTCGTCGATAAATTCGCACGTGTGGCCCGCTATGTGACGGTGCTGCGGCGCCTGATGGGTTTGCTTCCGTTGGGCAATGTTGTGGTCGATGCGGTACAGGATGCTGTTGGATTGGAACTTGGGAACTCGTACTCCGCTGCCGTTGCCGCGGATGCAGAACTACCTTGCGTAGAAACCCAGGTTCAAGTTCAAATTGAGCATTCTGCATCCGTGGCGCATCGCTGCACTACCCCCAGCCCAACAAAATCATCCAAGCTTTCTGCCGATACGTCGAGTTCGGCCACAGCGTTTACGTTAGCGAAAGAGGTGGAGCGCGTCTTGAAGATGGACCTGCCGTTTGATGTGAAGACTGTGGCATTGGTGGCTCGGATGGTGCTTGTAGCGTGGACTTTGAGTGTGGATTGTGTGGGGTGAGGTTGGAAGATGATTTTTCTATAACGGAGGTTTTGGGTGCTTTCGACGTTTGTTTTTAAGATGTGGCGTAGTTCAGAGCGGAAATGGGAAATGGGTAGATACCATAATTTGTTTTTGCTTTGCTACTTGGAGTCTATAGGTAGCCGTTTACTAGTTCATTTATTTATTTATTAGTGGGGGCTAGATCGTCATCACATACATCGTTCATACCCAGCAAACCCATCTAACAACCCGACACTTTTGTAAATTTCGAAGCAAAATATGCAGAACCAGGTACTATTCGTTTCGTCCTAGAAGAAGAAGAAATAAAACAGAAAACAGCCTTCATTTTATCCACAGCACCTCAAAACGGTCACATGCAAAAGTTTACCTAGTATGCAAAGTTGTCTACGCAGATAAAGAAGAAGGATATAGCAGTTCGGAACGGAAATGTATGTGGATATTATTGTTTTACTGAACGCGGCAAGGTGGCATATTGCTAGATGTTTAGTTGGTGGAAATGAATGCTGTGTCTAGGAGCTTTTAAAAGGTATGGTGGAGTATATATGTAGAGATGTAGGTAATAAGTATAAGAGGGGAGGTTGTGTAGGTAAAGATGAGTATGGGATGATGGGGAGGGGATCGGGGTTTTGTGTCGTTTTATGAAAAACTTTGCTGAGAGTGAGGTATCGTGTAGAACGTGGGATAATTTCCATTCGAGACCAGCGGGGGTGGTTTGGATGTATGAAGTTCCAACTGACAATATTGTGCATGGTGCAGCGAACGACTTGGGGCCTAGCTTACAGGATCTGGAAACAGGGCGGTAGCGCAATCATTTACAGCAACATGTCCCTACCTATCGCCCTTCCTCTACAACATTCCTTTCAAGAATTCAAAATATCTGTGGACAAAAGGTAGACGTTACAGATCGTAATTCTCCCAATCCTTGATAGATTAACTCTTCTCAGGCAAATCCGTGGCCCAAGGATAAGCCTCCGGCATCGCCCTCCAATTCTTCAAATCATCATAGTTCCTGCTCGTGCTCTTGCCCTGTAGCACCTTCTGCACAAACGGTAGTACATCCCTGTACCCATTCATATCACAGTGTCCTCCACCAGGGATGCTCATGCCCAGCTGGTCGCCCGCATCAAGCCACTCGTATACGGCTTTAGCGGCGGGAAAGGTGACGGTGGCGGTTCCTTTAGAGTCTGTGAACTGGTCGTTTGCGTTTTGTTCGAGGATGACTGCGCGGGGCGCGATGGCGGCGACGATGGTGTGTGCGTCAAAGGGGAGTTGGGTCGCCTTGTTCACGAATTGGGAGAGGCCAGATGAGGTCCACCAGCCCGCGCCGGATTTCTGGAGGGTGGTTAGAGGAATGAGGTGAGTCGGTGGCGGGGGTGAAGGACTTACGCTGTTCTCGAGGTTCTCGCCTTGGCCGCTCAAACTGTAGCGGTATGGCCCGGCGCCTTGGACTCCGGAGCACATGGGCATAGTGACGGTGACGCGCTTGTCAAAGAGTCCAGCTGCGAGAGCGGCTTTGCCAAGACGAGAGCAGCCGGTAACGCCGTTCTTGGTGGCATCGATTTCGGGGACTTTGAGTTCGATGCCATCGAGCACGCGGTGGAAACCCCATGCCCATGCCGTAAGGACACCTGAGAGATTCGTTAGCGTGTGATACGGTGAAGCTTGACCACACGTGTTTACCAATGTCTCTGCCGTTGTACAATGTCCAGAATGCACCAGATTTGCTGTTGCTGTCCGCTGCAACCCTGTAGTAGTCGAAAGTCACGACGGCGATGCCTGCATTCGTATAGCTCCTGGTGTCCATGCCACCAATGCTGATCACGACTGGGAACGGTCCATTTCCACCGGGCAGATTCAGTGAAGCAGCGATGCTAGCAGTCTTCCCTCCTACAGCAACAGTGACGGTCAAGCTGTTGCCGTTTCGGGTTGCAGATACTTTCTCCTGAGAGTGATCGGGATAGTAGCCGTATTGGTACTCTTGGAGCAGCTTCAAGATCTCCGGTTGGCGACACCGGCGCCATTCATCTATGCTCTGGACGCGGCTCTTGCCATCAAGGTAAAGGAACGGGTCGGGCATGGTTCTGACCGAAGGAAACGCAGCTGCCCTTGGCATAGGGTCCGGCGTGGCTGGGCATGTTACGTTTGCTTGACGAGGTAGAAGATCGAGAAGACGTTCGAGGTCGTTGTTCTCCAGTGGCGCACCGTAGCTGGTAGCCACAAGGGTCAACAGAGTAAGAACTTGAGTGCGCATGGTGCCAGTTCTGTCGGTGATGAAAGACAATCCACAGCACTTGGAGAAAAGGAAGGAGCAGTACTTAAAGAATTGAAGCAAGTCAGAGAACATCCATCGGGCCAAAGGTTACATCAAATTTCCATGTAGGCCACTGTCACCTGCTATGTTAATATCACCCGTAGATGATGTAGGTCGTATAAAGAATTTCCTGTTCTAGTTAGCCATTGGCTCGCGTAGCTAGATCATTGCCGAATGGTAACGGCACTCTAGAGCGATCCCAAGATCAAAGTTGATATTATCAACTTTTTGTCTGCCCCGGGAACTCGACGCTACTGTTGGGAAAGAGGCAACACAGGAGTTGACATGAAAGACTTCTCCGAGTGTAACACAATACGCTCATTGAAAAATTTCCAGGGGCAAACCTAATCCACGGTTTTTTAGGATTCATGACCGGATGATGTTTGTGGGGCTCTCATCTAGTCGGATAAAGAGTCGCCCCATGCCTTATATAGCTGCAATGCGGGGGGAGACTGGGGATGGCATGCGATGGCCCGAGATGATACGCACTCCGGGGTAATTCCCCGACTTCATTGGGGTGGTAAGAGTCGACTTCCCCATGGCTCTCGTGTGGACATGGGTGTATTCGTTGTCACGTGATGGCGTTCGACTCGACCAATAGACAAGGTAAACGCACAAATAGAGACCGAAAAAATTGGTCGCGCTAGCCACAAAGAATAGGAGATAAATGAGTAGATGCAGAGATATCTGTCAGGAGGGGCGATTGAGCATAACTGAGCAGAGGTCGGCTTCGAGGCGTTGTCCGAACGCGCCCGGAAAGAAGCAGGCTACGTTGCAGCGCAAACTCACAACTTAGGGTTGTGCATAAAGCGCAGCGACAGAAATATCCTGCTGGGAAATCGACAAGAACGTTCGTGGCAGATGGTGTTTAGTCTCGAAGCACGAAGCCGCGTGTCAAGTCTCACCGCATTAGCGCCGGTAGGTACTTCCCCGTCCAACGTGCCGCACCTGCATGCTGTGACATCACACATAAACACGACCATCATGTAGCTCCCCACTCCCTCACAGACACCACAATGGTGCTCTTGATCCTCCTCGTAGCCGGTCTTGTCAGCGCAAAGTGCTTCGAACCCACTATCGCACATCCCCCACCCATCTACGATCCCCACGATGCTCTCCTCCAAGAAGCATTCGGATCCATTGACGCGGCGCTTACCGTAGCCGTCGCAGCACCAGAGTTCGCGTCAACTTCCTTCTCGGTAGAAGTAACCTCGTCCAAGGAAACACTATGGTCGCAGCACCACACCGCCCGTGAACGCAATGCTTCGCGACCTGATATCCCGCATGTCAATGGTGACGCGTTGTACCGGATTGCTAGCATAACCAAGACCTTTACAGTTCTCGGCCTATTGTACCAGCACGCAGCCGGGAACTTGAGTTTGGATGATACAGTCAACAAGTACTTGCCAGAACTCGGCGACAAATCCGATGGCGGTACACCGTGGAAGGATATTACTTTGCGCAGCCTGGCCAGCCAGCTAAGCGGCTTACCGCGCGACTGTAAGCCGCCATTTGACGAGCATCGCATGATGTTTGAAGGATGTCATACAGCTCGAGGTACGCAACGCTGATTTTTCTCTACTGCTAGGGGCGCAAAGCGATATCATAAACGCGCATATTGACCCAACCGAATTTGGTCTGCCACCCAATGTCTCACGAGAAGGACTACCAGAATGTGACGAGTGGTCACCAAACTACGAAACGCCATGTACCGCTCAAGGTGCGAAAACAAAACACAGAAGACACTTTCCCAAAAAAAAAAGGCTGACAAGTCCTATGCCAGACCTATACAAAATCGTGCAAACCTACCGCCCCCTCTTCGCCCCCAACCAACTATCCACCTACTCCAACATCGCCTACGAACTCCTCGGCCTAGTCCTCTCGCGCGTAACGAACCGCACCTACGAAGCGTACATCCACGACGCCATCTTCACGCCCCTAAACATGACGCACAGCACCCTCTCCATACCCCCGGACACCACCGGCGTCATCCCGCTAAACCCACAATTCTGGGACGTAGACGAAGGCGTACAAAACCCCACAGGCGGCATCTACAGCTCCTCATCCGACATGTCAAAATACCTACGCTACATCCTCACCCACTACAACGCCCTCACCCCCGCATTAAACTGGCTCCACCCGCACTCGGCCTCGCGCGGTACCAATTCCTTTTACGGCATGCCGTGGGAGATCTTGCATACCGACCGTGTACTCCTGGACTCGCGGCGAAGCGTGCGTTTTGTGACCAAATCCGGTGGTCTACCGGGCTACACGTCCATCGTCATCCTGGCGCCCGAGTACGATATCGGGATCACGATTCTGGTCGCTGGTCCCCCTTCGTCTCTGTTTAGTACCATTCGTGAGATTGTTAGTGTCCAGCTTATCCGTGCTGCGGAGCTCGTTGCTATGAGTCAGCTGGACCGTCGGTATGCGGGCACATATCGCGCGCTCGACGACGATGCGCGTTTGAATAGTTCGATGGTGATTAGGGCGGATCGGCGGGGCTTGGTCGTTACGCAGTTGATATCGAATTCGTCGGGTGTTTTTGAGGCCTTGGCTTCGAAGGGGTTGGTGCCTGAACGGTGGTATGCGCAGATTAGTCCCACGCTGCTTTTTAGGAACGAGCGGGAGAAGGCGGGGGAGGAGTGGCGCTTGTTGATTGTGGAGGAGAGGGCCGAGGGCGTGGGTGCCGTGTGGGATGAGTTTTGTGCCGAAGACTATGATGGCCTGGATGCTTATGCGGGTGTGCCATTGGGTGAGGTTGTCTTTTGGGGTGACGGCGTCGTCGAGTTGTCGGCGTTTAGGGTCAATCTCACGCGTGTGGAGGATGGAAATGGGTTTGCGGATGGTGAGCAGGAAAGGATGGAGTTGTGAGATATTGTATTTGTAGGTAGATGGTGGAGCCTGATATGGCACTCTCTGTACGGGGTATATAGCGTCGAAATAATCCCTTCCCATGCTGCTGGAAAGATTTATGAAAAATCGTAGACCACCAACGCCTGCCTCCCCTCCTTCTTCTCCCTCAACACAATAACGTTCTGCTCATCAAACCCAACCCACCCGCGACTCACAGCCCCATCATCAAACCCTTGTTCCAACGCGAACCTCAAACCCACTTGCCCCGCCTCCCCTTCCCCCTTGTCCCCCACCCCATCTCTGCCAGGCTGCACCCGAACACTGAGCTCACCGTTCCTCGACCGTTTGCGATTCACCGAGGATGACATTCCGCCTTCCAAGTCCCAAACGCGCAGTTCGTCGCCGAGCCGGCTGACTGACACCGCTTTGCCACGCATACCCACGTGTGCGCCTGAGATGGAGGATGTGTGGCCCCAGAGACGGTTGCCGGAGCTGATGCTGAGCGCCGAGGTAGTCGAGCGGACGAGGTAGAGGGATAGTGTGTTATCGGGGTGCGCAACGAGGAGGTAAGGGTGTGAGTAGGACATGGATGTTGGTTGGGATCGACTGGGCCCACTGGCTACAGCGGGTTCCTGTGTGGCGCCAGGCCCAGGGAAAGGCGATGCTGAGCGAGTGGGTTCTGAGCGGTACGCGGATAGGGTGAAAGAGTGTTCGTCTGCGGCTGTAGCTAAGCGTGATTCCAGGAGTTCGCCTTTGTGTGAGAGGAGCAGTTCTTGCACGCCGACAGTCCAGCCAGACAGGTATGTGGGCAGTGAGTATGCGATTGCGGCGGTCATGCTTGTTGCGGTCATTCGTAGCGAGAGGGAGACGGGGGGCCAGGCGGTGTGTGAGCGGAGAGAGTATAGGAGTTTGGGAGCTTCCAGGGTCCCCGATGTCTTTGGTAGGCCATCAAAAGCGTACAATGAGAGTAAGTGGTCCTCGGTCATT
The DNA here is from genome assembly GCA_010015605.1 of Decorospora gaudefroyi. Classification (NCBI taxonomy): domain Eukaryota; kingdom Fungi; phylum Ascomycota; class Dothideomycetes; order Pleosporales; family Pleosporaceae; genus Decorospora; species Decorospora gaudefroyi. Next base: position 129,925 of record ML975290.1, read on the forward strand.
GTGAGGAGGTAGGGCGAGGCGTATGCGAATGCGGACAGCATTCCGTTGGTCGATGGCGGGTGTGTGAAGAGGTTTGTAAATCGGTGGCGGTTCGTGTCGAGCGCGAAGATGGAGAAGGAGCCATCCTCAAAACCTACGACGACGCTCTCACCGCCATCATTATCCCTCTCCGATGCGTCTACGGCCATGGATATCGGTAATCGTGGTGTGTCTTCTTCACCAAACAGAGGTATGGATGCTAGTAATTCCTTCTCCCTTTTTGAACTCCACGCCCGAAGACCAGACATCGAGTCCGCAGCATACACAACGCTATTGGACATGATGACCAGTAGCGGTGGATCCGGCGGCCTTTCAGCGACCACGATTTCACTGACGGCACATTGTCCCTGCGTCCAGTTGTGGCGTAACCGATACTGCTGTTTCCAGTTCGTCTGCATTCCATCTTTGACGAGATAGCCGTCTTGTAGCCACTTGGACAGTCGTGAAGCGTAGTGTAGGCGGTTTGGGGTGGCGGGGTCCCGGATGCCGGGTATACGCGACGCTCGCGGGAGGACGAATGTGCGGTAATAGGCGGCTTTCCAGAGTTCAGAGTCTACTGACAAACGGTGAAATTTCTTTGATATCCTGTGTGGGTTAGGGCATATCTTGCAAGTGAAGTGCTTGTTCGTACCGTTGACATACCAAGAGCGAGGGTACTGGAATGAAGGACAGGATGCGCACAAGCAGCTCCTCACTCAGTTTGGACAACCTATCAGGTTTGGAAAACCGCTGCACCTTCGCCGGAGGTGCGCCATCTTCCGCCTCCTCATGCGCTCGCTTCATACTCCTGAGTAACGAGGAATGTCCAGACGTCGTGTCGGCGGCAAAAGCGTACAAGCCTCGGGCTACCATGCGTACCATGTCTTATCGATATGAGCCAGAACGGTCGTGCGTTAGTCAGCACGTGACTGCGCGTCACGCATCTTAGGCGGTCAGGCCCGCGGAGGGAAAACCCGGCCGCCTGTCTCTGACGCTTTGCCGCCTGAACTGCACACATCACGTCCAGCTTCTTGGCCAAAGTCGGACCGATCTCTCCTTTCATGTTCCTGCGACAAAACTCGCTATGGCGGACTTCACGGCCTGGGTAGACACAAACAAGGCGCTATGGACACGCGTCTACGATGAGGTCATCCAGCCGGACCTCGAGAAAGAGTGGAAGACCCGTATGTAGGTGTCCATCAACGCGATGAAATCGTTCTAATGACGCATTAGGCGAGGAGAAGCACGAGAAAGCACTAAAGCAGAGTACGTGCTGTAATATGCTTACCGCGACAAGTACTGACTGGCGGTAGATGAGGAGAAGCAGCAAATCTTGTTCAACCATCTGACCGATGAGATACTCAAGACGGCCCGCCTTGCCAAGGAAAATGAGCAACTGAGAAAACAACTCGAGACCCGAGAAGAGCACAACCTGGTCAACGAGAACGAGCGACTAAAGCCACAATTCGAAACCCGCGATGAGGTTGTCCCACCGCCACACCAGCACAAAACAGCCCACAATGTCGTGTCAGCTGTGTCAGAAGAAGAGCATCGCAGCCTTGTTCAGAAATTCAACAAACTGGATAAGCAGTACCGGGCCGTCTCTCAGGAAGTCGTATATCTTCAGAGGAAGAATGCTGCGGTCATGCAGAAGAACAGAGACATGAAAGAGAACGTTCGCGCGTGGCAGGACTATGTGGATCGTCAATCAGGTAAACGGAAGCCCAAAAACCAGGCCAGGCGCGAAGAGGGGAGGTCACGCCTTTCCCCTGCTCATGCGCTTTTGGATGATTGGCCCCCTATGCCCTCTAGTCCAGTCTCGATGGCCGCCGTCAGGACACCCCCATCTCCTGCAGATTTTGGACCCTCATCTCCTGCCCCTATGGCTCCACTTCCACGCTCACCAGTCGGTACTACAGATACTGGCGACGGAAATCGGAATTCCACCGCGACTGTCACGCCCAAGCCACGAGCTCAAGCTGAAGATATACAGGCACAGCAACAACAAGATACGGACCCCGCTGGTCGGAGTGTCTCGTCTCATATCCAACGTGTGATATCAGACAGCGAACACCATCAGTCAGGGAACCCGGGTTCGAGCCAGACGACTGTCGATGAGCATGTTGAGCCTACAAGCAGGCATGAACAAGCAATGGACGACGAGGACGACGATATCCCAGAGTTCGTCTCGGAGCGGTCGCTCAAACGAAAACGGGGTCCACCGACAAAGTCGAGATTCCAGATATATGCTGATCATTCTTCGGACGGCACTCCAATCAAGCCCCATCGGATCAAAGAAGAGCAATACAGCAGTCCTCCAGTATCCGCATACAAGCTGGCCAGGAACGAGACGATGGATCTCGACGATCCTGCACCAGACGTACTCAAAACGCCTCGTCGTCCGCAGAGAGAGCCGTGCCGAGCTGCGGAGATGTTGGATACACTACGCCAGCAGAGGTCAAATAGTGCACCACACACACAGACAATCAAGACCGAGAACGTGCAGGCTGACAATCTGACAAGAACCGACGGACCCGCCGAGTCTGCCGAGCTACCGCCATCCGAAGCCCTTGCCTCTATAGAAGTGCGAGCCTTCAGCGAGCCGACCCAAGCGCCCGACACCGTCCTGCAACCCCTCGACCTGAACATTTTGAGCACCGCATCCGAGGAGCCATCCCGTAAACGTCCACGGCGATCCGAACGCGAGCATGCAGACAAGCACGAATTCCTAATGGAGTCGGGCGAAGGGCCGCCGCTCACGCGGTCCGAAAAAGAAAACTTTCGACTACCACCCCACCAAGCCCGAGCCCACATGAACCGCAGACTCCAAGCCCTCAAGAACTCATCCACACCAAAAATACAACCGTCTACAAAGATTAAATCAGAGCAACATGTCTTTACCCCACCACCACCACCACCACCGCCGCAGGTATCAAAATCCCGCCCAAACCGCCCCGACAACCCCATCCCCTCCCTCCCCCTCTGGACCCTCAAACCCTCCGGACCCCGCCCAACAACCCTCCTCCCCCCACCCCCAAAACCCCAACCCACACACCCCCGCCTCCGCAACCAACCCGTCACCACCCTCACGATCCAAGACTTCAAACCAAACCCAGCCTCCAACCAAGGCCACCCCTACGCCTTCCACGAAACCGTCCGCCGAAAAGCAGACAAACTCTGTCTCCCCGGTTGCACAAACCAGTCCTGTTGCGGCCCCACATTCCGAGCGTTTGCGTCGAGTTTGGCGCCCCTGTCAGCACAGCAGCAGGACGAGTTGTTGCGCGATTATCTCGGTGGTGGGGATGCGTATACGGCGCTGGGCGTGGAGCGAATGGGGTCTGCGGCAAAAGACGAGTTGGTGTTGCAGGCACGCACCAAGAAGTTGGCCACGGAGGCGGGGAAGCATAGGGAGGCGTATGAGAGGCCGAGGAGTCCGCCCGGGTTTTGGAGAGTGGATTGGCCGGATACGCAGGAGCGCAAGGAGGATAGGGCGAGGGCTGCGGAAGAGGAAAGGAAGGTTGTGCAGGAGAGGTGGTTGGAGGCGCATAGGAAGGGTGGAAGGTGGGTATTTAGGGATGAGTGAGGGTTATGTGTGTTTTACGGCTCAATGCATTCTCAACTTTTTCCACAAATTCTTAGCATCTTCATCTACTGCATGCTATACATGCTCTCCAAAGATTCTCCAACCTTTTTGTTTCCAAGCACTATATCGCCATCTTCTGCGCCCGGGCTCAACCCAGATACCCATTGGCGCCCAACCACTCCCTAACAACGCCCTCGTCCCTCTTGGCATACGCCGCATAACTCCTTATCGTATCGTCTACAACCTCCAGCCCCTTGTTGTACCCACGGGTATCCTTGTCCTTGAAGAATTTCTGAATGTCATCCGCAACCGCCGCGTCCGTAAATTTGTTCAAGCCAAACCTCAAAAAGCGCTCCAGCACAACCGGATTGCCACGGAGCGCAGGATGCACCTTGGAGTCCCAGTTATCGCGGACAAAGTTCCAGACCTCCCGACGCACTTTGGAGTTGTTGGCGAGCGCAATCGTGGACGAGTGCTTGTCTTGCAGGGCGACGGCGTCGGAGAAGACGAATTCCATCACTTTTTGGGCTAGTTCAGGCGTCTGTACGCGGCCGAGGGAGTGGAGGCAGATTTCTTTACCGTCAATGGAGGTAGTGTGCATGTACTCGTTTTGTACTGCCTTGAATGCTGGTTCGCCGCGATTCTTGATGGCAATGGAGAAAACGGCTCGGCGGAGGGAAGGATGTATGGATGCCTTGTCTTCGCCGGAGATGTAGCCGTCGAAGCGTTTCAAGGTTTCGTCGATGGTGGCCTGGTGACCGACTAAGCCGGCGGACAGGATGAGGGCAGCACGCAGCTGTCCGACGAGGTAGCTCTCGCCGTCCTTGAACTTCCAACCAACCTTCTCAACAGCTGGGGTAATGAGCTTAAGGTGGTACTTTCGCAGAGCCTCGCTGATGTCTTCGCTGCCGGAGAAGACGCTACGGACGTTGCCGATGTTGGCGAGGATCTGGGACCAGACCAGGTAGTCTGACTCGTCCTGGAAGCGTTCTACCAAGGCCAGAAGACCGGTGGTGGAGCCGTAACCAGCGACGGCGTTTGCATAAGCATCGCCGACGAGGCCAATCTTGTCTTCTACGGTCAGCTGGTCCCGAGACTCTCCCAACTTCTTGAGACGGTCTGGTGGGTAGTTGGTCCTGTAGAAACCAGTGAGGTTCTTGTTGATCTGGTAAAAGCCTTCGTTGACATCCCGAACGGTATCCTCCTTTTGGGTCATAGCAGTAGTCTTATGGGCAGACGCGGCAGAAGCAGACTCGCCCGTGTGGAGACCGAGAGGGATCCACCAGGTGGTTTGGTCCTCCTCAGGCTTGACATTGCCGGCAAGCAGGAAGCGCTGTTGGCGAAGGCCAATCTGGCCAGGCTCCTCGGCAACAGTGATGACAGGGAAACCGATCCTACGAACCCAAAGGTCCATGAAGCTGTTGACATCCTGACCGGAAGCTTTGCTGAGAGCTGACCACAGGTCATTGGTGGTCGCGTTCGAATACTGATGGGCCTTGAGGTAGTCGGCAACCCCTTGAAGGAAGACCTTCTCACCAAGATGAGCACTCAACATGCGAATGACCGAAGATCCCTTCAGGTAGGAGATGGCGTCGAAGATCTGGTCAACCTCGAGACCGTCGTATACAGGAACTTCGATGGGGTGAGACGTCCGTAATGCATCGAGAGCAAAGGCTTGTTGCACGGAATCAGTCTAGAAGGACGTGTCAGTAGGTTGGCAGGGTAGATACCTCGAGACTTGTGACGTACAACAAACTGGCCCCACACGTTCCATTCTGGGTACAGATGGTCAATGGCCAGCCAGCCGACCCAGGTAGCGAAACCCTCGTTGAGCCAAAGTTCGCTCCACCAGTCCATGGTAACGAGGTTACCAAACCACTGATGGGCAAGCTCGTGAGCCACAACATACGCTACCCTGTTGCGGTAGCTATCAGCGGAGGTTGCTGGATCGAAGAGTACTGCCGTAGTTCTACATGGACGATCAGGATTTGCTTGCATGTGTGGATACACGGGGCTTACCGGTAAGTGATCAGTCCCCAATTCTCCATAGCTCCGTGTGACTAGAAGTCAATGGTCAGCTTAACGTGCTAAGGACAGTGAGGAGTGTACGTATAATTGGCTAACGAATCAGCTCCATTATACGTACAGAAGTCAGTGCTACTCACGAATTCATGCACAGCCAAAAGGTCGACCTTTGGAAGAGGGTAGTCGATCTGGAAGATCTCGGAGAAGTAATCCACAACCTTGTGGCAGTTATCCAGTGCAAATCGACCTTGCTCTTTCAGACCGCGCGTGGTGTAGACCCTAACGGGGATGTTCTTTCCGTTGTACTTGCGCTGGGTAAAAGCCTCAACGTATTCAAAGTCTCCGATGGCCCAGGCGAGAAGGTATGTGGACATGATGGGCGACCGCTCGAATACGACAGTGTGGAAGCCGTCGCGCTTGCTCTCCTTGCGCTCCTTCTCGGGCATGTTGCTTAGCGCGACCTGGTCCTTTGGCAGCTCAAGTTCGACGTCGAAAGTAGCTTTCAGGTTCGGCTCGTCGAAGCAGGGGAATGCGCGGCGGGCATCGCAGGCTTCGAATTGCGTGCTGAACATGTAGTGGAACTCATCGTCCTTGGCAACAGATGCGGCAACATTGCCCTTGGGCTTGTATTTGGAGCGGTAGAAGCCGGCCATGATGTTGTTGACGGTTCCCTCGAACTTGATCTCCAGCTCCGCCTCGCCGGTGTAGTCAATCTTCTGCCCAAAGTCCAGCGTGACCTGCTGCCTCTTTTCTTCGTACGAGATGTCCTTTGCGGAGTGTGTCTTGTCTCCCGTCTTCAACTCGGCGCTATTTAGCTTGAGTTGGTGTGCGTTCAGGGTCAGAGTCTTGAAACCATCATCCTTTGTGATTTTGGTGGTGATTTTGACGGTGCCCTGGTAGCCGAACTTGCCGCCAAACTCGAGATCGTGGAGGGAGAGGACGTAGTGAGAAGGTTTGGCCCTACACTTGTTAGCTTCGACCTTCTCCCTCTGTAATAGACAACAGGTGGGCGGTATAGATGCACTCACCATGAAGGGAGGACATCTCGATCAGAAGCCATGTTTACGAAGCTACTCGTAACCTCGCTCTGACAGAATCTCTTCTGGGGTGCAAACGCGGTTGATCTAGCAACAGCAAGTCTCGGTCGTGGTCGCAACTGATTTCGTGATGGCGTGAGAAGCTCCCTTGTAGTCGACGAACTTTCCAGGCGGGTCGAAGCGTATGTAGAAAGCGAAGCAGCAAGTGGTAGACGCTTTACGCTCGACCTGGTATAAATCAATTGTCTTCGAGAGCAGAGTCTCGCAGAAGCACAAAGAGTAGCCAGTGTGAAGACGTGGAGGCGTGAAGGAGGGGTTATGGCAGCGAGCGGAGTAACAAGGGGATGATGCAGACGCACGCTCGGAGGGGAAGGTGCGCGTGTGGGATGGCGAGTGCCCCACGTACGGTACGTACCGGTACACTAGAATCCCTGCGCCTGCCTATTGCTTAGCGCGGCATCTCCTAGTTTGCTATAGGATTGTTCTAGTGTGAAATGCGCAGAATTTAACGGAGGGATTGTTAGGTCCTTATCTTCATTTGGAACATCGAGGGCCACTGTCTCTGGTTCATGCCTTTCCTGCCCTTCCTATCGCAATACATGACAAATCTTACGCCAGAAGCACAGAGAGATTCCTGTAATGGCAAGCGTCCGATGAACGCCATGTAAATGCCCGAGTCCACGCCAGAATGCCTCTAACCAGAGTGCCTCCTCAAACCCGGATAAGCACATCCAAACACTGCACCCGCCACTCCTTCTTGCCCAACAGCCCCTTCACCCACTCATAACTCTGCGCCCCACTGCCTCCGCCTACCCTCCCCCTAACCCCCTCCACCACCCCCCTCACAGCCGCTCTCGCCGTAACATTCGCCGCCTGCGCCATCACGCCCGCCGTCCCGTTGAGCGCCAGCTCCGCACTGTCACTTAACGGCGCATCGAACCACGGGGTATGGAAGTCGAACAGCGCAACGACGAGTATGAAGAGGAGGATCGAGCAGTATACACACGGCCGGTTGAGGAAGTACGTGGCGGAGATGAAGAGGACGAGGTAGACGGGCGAGGCGTGCGTTCGTAATCTGTGGCAATTTTTGTCTTAGTTTTCGGCATGCGGAGAACAGGGTAGGGTGTGAATGTACAGGAAGAAGAGGACTGGTATCCAGCTCCGCAGGCAGAACATGCTGTGCTGTCGCGTGTCTAGGTAGGTGGGTAGGTAGCCTCGCGTGCGCAACGCTCGGTACTTTCTTCCAGCGTACTTGGCGAAGTGTTTAATCTCGAGCCTGGTAAGACGGCAGCGGAGAGAACACCAAAAGGGGATTTTGTGAATGAGAAAAGCGAGCGGATGGGTATTAATAAGCGGTAATAGCGTGAAAGGGTTCAGAGGTGCGAGGTGAGATGTTGCGTGTCGGGGGTTTGCGGAGGTGCTGGCGGAGGTGCTGGCCGACGAGGGCCGGTTGATGATTGGCAAGCACCATGGTGGCGCATGCATGCAGGACGGACGGGCACTTGTTCACGTGTCTCAGCCTCATCGCTCGCGCATGACCCAACATTGCAGTGCCAGACATTGGTGACAGCTGGCCGATCTTATGTCTTTGCAGCTAGTAGATCCATTCTAACAGACCAGCATCTAATTATTCAAAGGTATCATCCTACATGCCCGTTTACTCCTCGTCATTTTGCATCCTCCTGTCCCTGACCATGCAGTCGGAGGTCCATCGTGGACCTGGCCGCTTCTATCGGCCGTCCACCCGTGGCGTTGCCGACAAAACGCCCGCCTAAGTAGATATTCCCGTACATAAAGCCAAAGTGGTGCCGAATTCGGCCGCCGACAACAAGAAAAGCGCTTCGTCCACACGCGCGCCGTCTACACAGGCAGATTGAATTTCTTGCCTTGGATGACCCTGTGGTGAGTGTGTTAGTATCTCGCCACAGAGCGGAGCGAGTTTGGCTTGACTTACTTCGTGTAGTAAATGTAGAAGAAATCAGAGTACAAGATGGTCTGGATGATACCAGCAATCACCGCGATAGGGTCGTAGAACTTGGGCACCTCGAAGACGTAGCGGTAGATCCAGTTGGGGATGTACAGCGCTCTGTATGCGCCCAGCGCAAAGAGGTAGTGCGTCGTGATCGTCTCTGCCTCGCCGGTTCTTTGCAGCATGAAGAGCTGGGGCAGGATTGCGACCGATTCCAGCCAAATGGAGAAGGCCCAGAGTATCTGTCCTCATTAGCACCTGCTCTCATCTCGGCACGGCAATACGCACTTCGGAAAAGGTGTATTTGTACGGAAACAGAATCGCTAATAGCGCGCTCGCTCCCAGCAGGTACTGCACCTTGAATGTGTCCAGATTCGGGTCGTGCGTCGGTTTGTAGTCGTTGAGCATGAGGTAGACTGTGTACGCCGAGGTGCTAATGAAGATGATCTTGAAGATGGTGTTGTAGAGCGATTTCGGTTCGTAGAAGGTCCATAGCAGATCGACGTAACGCGTGAGGTAGACCATCAAATAGAGGAATTGCGACTTGAACGAAATGCCGGCGGCGCTCTGCAGAAGTGTCAATTGACATGTCCCCGACGCTACGATAGGCTGGTTGGGCATACGCTGGAAGTTTTCATCTTGTGTAGAAGGATCAAGATGGAGAGCAAGTGGGATAAATCCCCTACACGGGATTAGCATCGCCTTCACTGTCCAAGGGAGCGCTAGACGTCGCAAAAGCCTCGACGCTCCAGTCCTGCTGCGCACCTAGTAATCGGAAGAGATTCATCATTGTGGCGGTGTCGCTGATCGCTGCGAGCAAAGCGGCCGGGGTTGGACGACGTGAGGTTGTTGGAGGCGGGTGTTCGCAGTTCTTGACATTAAAAAGACACGTTCCGACAGCTGCGATGCGTACAGACGGAGGGAGCTGATCCCTGCACGCCAAGCCCGCGCCTGTTCCTGCCCTCCGCGCATCGTCATCTCAGCCGCGTGGCCGCCGCGGGGGTGAAAGTAACCACCTTGATCTTTTCGAAGTTGGGACAGTGCGCAGGATGGTTATGCATTCTACGAGATTCGCCATGATACCTAAACAACAGCCATGGCCTATTTGTTAGGCTGGAAAGACATTTTAAGGCCTATCAGGGATGGATACCGCCATCTATTCCCTTCACCGGATACAGGTCCGACACCAGAAGAGCGGCGCAAGCAGCGTGATCTGGACCGCCTAAAGGGCTTCACTTACTTCGACACCTTCGATCAACTGGAAGCATGGACGGAAGCTAACTCTGATCCTCTCCAAAGGTCAAATACCCCACTTTTGACACGTGCTGACGACGTGGACGACGGACCTGGGAAAGCAAATGTACTCCTGATCCACGACTATTCTGGCAACTACCACGAATACGAGAGTGTACAGGGCATTGGTGTGGCCGACGACATGTACGCATGTGAATATCTTCAACATGTCGATACCTTCATCTACTTTTCTCATAAACTAGTATGCGTGCCGCCGCCGACCTGGTCAAACACAGTGCATCGCAATGGCGTGCGTGTCCTTGGAACCCTTCTCATAGAGCCGCAAACTGAAGGCTGGGGAGACTTACTAAAACACACGACCGACAACGATGGCTTTGCTTTCCCGATGGTAAAGACACTGGTCGGTATTGCCACACACTACGGCTTCGATGGCTGGCTAGTAAATATAGAAAACCCGTTCCCAAAGGATACATGGAATCCGGACATCCTCGAAGCGTTCCTATGTCAACTGAAAGCGCAATTAGGAGAATCGCGGCAGCTCATATGGTGGGTATCCCGATCACTCACTCCAAGCTACAGTGCATAACGGTCGTCCAGGTACGATGCTCTCACTACGTCGAATAAGATATCTTATCAGAACGCGCTCAGCGCCAACAATCTCCCATTCGCGGAAGCCTGTGGGAGTATACTCACGAACTACTGTTGGACGGCGGCGGACGCAGAGAAGTCATTACAGCTTGCTCTGTCTCGCAAGCTTTTGCCTCAGAATATCCTCTTTGGCATTGATGTATGGGCGCAGAATACGTCTAGCTTCACGCATCCGCGCGTTACCTATCCTGAGTATGGGGGCGGTGGCACGAACACTGGGGTTGCAGTGGCTAAACTTGCCGAGTTTGGCCTCTCAGCGGGTATTTTCGCGCCCGCGTGGTCATTCGAACACTTCCCGGGGCATGGACGTGATGTTGAACATGCAGTGTGGGAGGGTTGTCCACTTACGGACGACGTGGAATGTTCATGTGGAGATTGTACATCACGGCATCGACCGAATAACCTCTTCCCCATTCTCAAGAACGCAAGAGAAAGATCCGCTGGTTCCGAGAACTTCTTCTACACTGACTTCAGCCGCGCCTTTGGCATGCATGAGAATGAGGAGAGAGAGTTCTTCAACGGCCATAGCATGCATGCCCAACTTGGTACACAAGCAATCCTTCCGCGACCGCCGCTACCAAAAAGCGGCAAACAAACCATTGAGCTCTCTCATCGCCTAGAGCACGCAGCTCATCGCACACGCCTCGTAATCGAAGCCAAAAAAGCCTCTTCGGGCCCAGAACAACCCCGAGAAGAATATCTCCCGCTGTTCAAGATCAACATAGCAGCCAAAAAATCCCTTTGTCTCGAAATTACAAGTCGTAACAACTTGCCACCAGCCAGCGATGCCGTTGTGTGCTTCTACCTCAAGACCACCGAAGCTATACATTTCCACGAAATTCCACCGAGTGACAGCACACAGAAATCGACTAGTAGCGTGGAATTTTCGACACCCGGTAGTCGCGTCCAGGGGCTGGGCATGTATATACGAGGACTACCTAACCCAGCCGTAGGAGAAACAACGAAGATATTAGAAGTTTTGGAGATACGTATCGCATCGAAAAGCCCGGCGAATCCTCCACCACCATCCTATCTTATTCGCAACGTGCGGTTTGAAAATCGGGCTCAACGGGCGCGTGAGCACACGAGGTTATGCTGGGATTACGACGACAGAGAACAGATGGTCAAAGACGTGCCGTATAGTCATATCACAGGTCCTTTCTCGCATTTTTCTATCTGCGTTGATGGCGTACGGGTAGGCAGGGCGTACGCTTTGGAGCATCCGTTGAACGAGATACTGGTGGAACGGCTCGCCGGGAAAGAGGTGGTTGTGGAGGTGGTTGGTGTTTCGTTTGATGGGCGTGTGCTTGCGCAAAAGAGCGTGAAACTGTACTTGTGAATTGTAGAATGAATCATGTGCTTTTTGGATGTTCGGTGTGCGTCTCACTTCTTATTCATGGGCGAGCACTGCACTGGTAGTCTAGTCCGGCTTGAAGTATGAGATAAATAGGATGAAGTTGGTTGAATGTGTAATATGGGGGCAAATTCTTGTTCTGTAGATAAGCATTATTGTGAAAATTTCTTCGGTCTCGATTTCTGCAATCTCTCATTCGACATTCGACATGCGAATTGTGTACCTGGGAGTCAGTTCTGCTGAACGAACGGAAATGGACTAGCGCGCCCGCGTCATCGATTCTCGGACACCTTTCACCCTTGCGTTTCCACTCATTCACACTACACCTTTTTGAGACGGGTACAGTAATGCGGGCTCTTATCCCCCAGCTATCGAAGCCGATTTACAAACTGTCAAAGCCCCGAACCCAATCACGGCCAGCAAATCAACTCTTCGCATTGCGGCAAACTCGGCAGCTTTCAGCGCCTACGATCATGGCGAGCCCAGCAAAGCGCAAAGCCCAAACTCATCTATCGCTGCCCAATTCTAAAAAGTCAAAGATTGTTGTTCCGGAGTATCATCTCACGCCGTCCAGACGAGACGAATCTGGTGAAGTGGTTTGGCCGGCGAGGAAGGAGCAGATTGAGTGCGCGAGGAAAATTATCAGACAATGGTACGCTCGAGGTTGTCATTGCATAGATTCCCGCTGATAAGAACTAGTGCCGAAGCTCGAAAACCAACTGTCATACTTCCGGACAAGGACGCAGATGGTCTTTCGTCTGGTGCCATACTCCAGCATACGCTTACCTCCCTAGGCCTGCCACCTGAACTCATATCCGTCTATTTCCCGCCCAAAGGGTCTAATGTACACGATGAAAGTACAAAGAAAGCTCTAACCGCCAGGTCACCATCCTACATCTTCGTCTTGGACCAAGGAAGCAGAAAGACCCCGCCTATCATAGACTCACCGCACACATGTCTGGTTATAGATCACCACTTTGCGGAAAGTGGCTTTCCGGAAGGTTCCGACTATGTCACGGCTTATGACTGTCCACCAGTCGCGACAAGCGCCCTTCTAACCTATCACATCTGTCTACCATTGGATCCAGATCTGAGCGATCAGATATCATGGCTCGCCATACTGGGTACATACGGTGACCTAGGAACTGCTATAAAATGGGAGCCGCCATTTCCAGACATGACGGCAACTCTCAAACATCACTCCAGGGCAGCCATAGGGAACGCCGTAACGTTGGTCAACGCACCGAGACGGTCAGCCGCCTACAACGTCGAAGACGCATGGAATGCCGTCATATCTGCCTCAGACCCGAAGTCCATACACACGAACGAAAAGCTTCACGAGACTTCTGTCGAGGTGCGACGCGCGACCGAACACTGGACGCATACAGCGCCCAAGTTTTCTGCCGACGCCACCATCGCCGTACTTATGATATCTTCAGCGGCACAAATCCATCCCGTTATAGCGACACGCTGGGCAAATACGCTGAGATCCAACAAACTCGAAATAGTCATGTGCGCGAACGAGGGCTATCTTCCGGACAAGATCAATTTCTCATGTCGTGTCGCCATATGGGCGCAAGCGAGGGAAGGAGAAGACAAGGTGGATATCATCAAGAAACTAGAGAGTATTGTAGCTGAGGATAAGGATTTGAGGGCAAGGCTTGGTGAGAATTTTGCCAGAGGCCATAAACAGGCTAGTGGCGGTATCGTGGGGAAGCAAGAGTGGGAGGAGTTTAAGAAGTTGATGGGTGTTGGTGAAGGGGCGAAGAAGACGACGGACGTTGGTGCGAAGAAAGAGAAGCCGACCCAGAAGAACATTTTGACGAATTATTTTGCCAAAACTCCAAAGGTACAAGGAGTATAGGGCGAATTCTTTTGAAATCTAGGCTTTTGGTACTATGGATCAGCGACCCCCGACGCATACCCATGCCCTTTCTACGGTAGAGGCTTGATACCAAACCCGGGCGGCAGCGAACGCATTACCGTTAAAACTCGAGAATATACGTTCAATCTACTTGTATCGAATCGACGATTTACGCCCGATTCTATGACGTTCGACCGGTGTTTCAATTATCATCCTAACAATCGCCACCTAAGCACCTCCGTCCTAGGGCTACAAGAACAGCATCATCTCCCGGCAAGTTTCGAAAGAATGCGGAGTCGAGGAGATTTCTTATTGGACCGGCTGTAGGTAAACCAGGTTTCGCAAATGCCGGCGGATGAAAGATTCGCGAATCGCAACATCACAACACATCATCAAGTATTCATTAACCCGCCGCACGCTCAGATGGACGAAACACGGAGAATATCCCCACCAAGGAATTTGCCTCGATATTCAAACACCTCTTCAAAGCCTAGCGCTTCACTGCTCACAAAACCAATCTTCTTTCATCTGCTACCTAGCTATGTACCAGATCCCGTGTCCGAGTGACACACCCACACACACCCCCCAATATCCGCCTTCATATAAACCAGGGCATCAGCGCATCTCGAAAAGAAAACGTTCCATGTGACACCCGACCCCAACTCTTGCATTGCCGTGCCCAATCTGGACAAAACCTGGGGTATTGCAGTAATGTTCCGTAGAAAACATGCAGATTGAGTGCTGATGGGGCCACGCGCACGTCTCGGCCGTGCGCCAAGAAAGCTTGGGACCAATATATATAGAGTGAATGAGGGCAGACCACACGTATGGGGATGTTGATTAGATGATGACGATGGGGTGGCAATGGCGGCCCGGGGGGAATATACAGCTGTTGTTAGATTGACCTTATGGCGCAACTGGGAAGGTGGGTGGGGGATTTAGGGAAAGGAATAAATACTAGACCTCCTGCTGCGGTTTTGGCAGGATTTTCTTGAAAATACGAGGGAAGAAAGGAATTATTCATCAGTTCATTATCCAAAACTCCTCTTTGGCTTTTTGCACTTTTTGGAGAAACGACGTTTGGACTTTTGGAAAAGAAACCATTCAAATATGAAGTACGCCACTGTTCTTCTCGCTGCGGCGGCTACCGCGTCCGCCCATTCGACATGGCAACAACTCTGGGTCGGGTCCGAAGACAAGGCCGGCACCTGTGTACGAACAGTCCGAGACAACAGCCCGATCACCAGCGTAACCTCGCCGGACATGTTCTGCGGCCGTGGCCCCGCTTCCACATCCGGAGTCTGTGAAGTCGCTGGTACGTTCCCCCCCCCCTAGTGACCCAAAAAACCCCTTCCCCAAAAACTAACAAAAAAAACTAACACAAACACACAGCCGGCGGCTCCCTCACCGTAGAACTACACGCCCAACCCGGCCAACGATCCTGCTCGCAACCCGCCATCGGCGGCAACCACTACGGGCCCGTAATGGTATACATGGCCAAAGTGGCCGACGCCAAAACCGCAACCTCGTCGAGCGCCTCCTTCTTCAAAGTAGCCGAGGACGGCTACACGGGCACGACAGCGTCATGGGGCACCGAGATCCTCAACGCCAATTGCGGGAAACGCGCCTTCACGGTGCCCAAGAGTATTGCGAGCGGGGACTACCTTGTGCGCGCTGAGGCTATTGCGTTGCATGCTGGGGCCAATAATCCGCAGCCGTATGTGGCGTGCTTCCAGGTTCGGGTTACGGGTGGGGGTAGTGCGAATCCGGCGGGGGTGAGGTTTCCGGGCGCGTATAAGACGAGTGATCGGTTGTTTACGCAGGCGATTTATAATCAGAACTTTCAGTATGTTAGTCCTGGGCCGGCTGTGTACTCTGGTTAAGAGAGGGGGGTTGTTGAGGGGTAAGAGAGGGTTGTTGGAAGGGAGGTTTGGGTTTGGCTATACGTAGCAATAGTATGGGCTTTTCTGCCTTCTCTTCAGATGTTGTTTATCTGCTCCTTAGTTTTCTCTCGTCGCAGTACTTACTTTATGGTGCAGCATCGGGTAAGACTTGTGACTCCAGACGCAGAATGCTCTGGAGTAGTGTGTGATCGTGGGCATGATATTTGGGTTCCGGGGTACGATGTGCCATTGCCTTCTTGCGCAATGGTTGTGTCGAAGGTAGTGAAGATTTAAGATTGCGATGGGCCAATTCATCATCTAGGGAGTCCATGGGCCGTATCGCTAAGACGTTACCCATCTGATCAATTTCCATTTCGCGTCCCAAGCTCTTGCTCTCTGTGAACAGCCAGTCTCGCACGTCATTGCCCTCCTGCGTTGATTGTAAAATGACACATGCCCGTCCAAGGTGCTGCCAGGGCCCCATTTTGCGCCCACGTATCCTGCAATGTGCTCTCCAGCCTCTCATCATTGATTCTAAGCACATTTGAAGCGATTGTGACTCGAATGTCAGTGACCTAACACTGGTTCGTCCATGATGATTCCGCACGGTTCAATGCTTGATCCGAACGTGTCTGGCGTCGGAAACGCGTCGCTGGCTGATCGTGACAGATACGTCTGACTGTGCAGAACGGCTCTATTTTTTCACGGACGCTCTACTGCCGGCGAATGGACGCTGTTGCACTGATAAGACACGGAAGAAGATGATGGAAGTGCGGTATGAAGTGTGGGGCAGACGCGAAAGAGGGGTTTGACGATAGGCACCTCACAAACCAGGACTAGCTTTCCTTCCATAGGTAACCATCTGCACGATAACCGTCAACATGGACTTCTTTAATAACGCAACTGGCTTGCAATCCTCTATAGTCTGAAGTTTGAAGATAAAGAACGGCTGAGGACCATGGCAACGCAATACGACCTGATCATCACCAACGGCGTCGTGGTCTCCGATACAGAAGTCCAAGAGTGGGATATCGCAGTCAAAGATGAGAAGATCGCAAAAGTGGTTCGACGAGGGGGCCTCAAAGATGCAAAAGCGGGGAAGACGATAGACGCTGAAGGCGGCTATGTGATGCCAGGAGGCGTAGACGCACATGTCCATCTCCAAGAACCTCCCTTGTTCGGCAAAGGCTCAACAGCAGACAACTACGAGACTGGTAGCCGCTCAGCCGTATGCGGCGGCACAACCACAATGGTCACTTTTGCGCCGCAGAAGAAGACGGAAGATACGCTTCTCGACACGCTGGCTGCGACTCATGAACGGGCAGAGGACAACTGCTACATCGACTACTCTTTCCACATCATCGTTGGCAACCCTTCTGAGAAAGCGCTCTCCGAGTTCAAGACGCTGCGAGAAGAAGGAATATCGTCCCTGAAGATCTACATGACCTACGCAGCCCTCCAACTGCACGACGGCCAAATCCTAGACATCCTGTTCGAAGCACGGAAACAAGGCATCACGACCATGATCCACGCCGAGAACGGGCAAGTCATAGACTGGATGACCGCCCAGCTCGAAAAGCAGAAGCTCTTCGCCCCAAAATACCACGCCTCATCTCACCCTCCCATGGCAGAGACCGAAGCTACCTACCGTGCCATCAGCTTGTCCGAGTTCATGGATACCCCGATTCTAATCGTCCACGTATCCACACCCGCAGCAGCCGCACATATCAAAGCGGCCCAAGACCGCGGCCTACCCATCTACGCAGAAACATGCCCGCAATACCTCTTCCTAACCAAGCAAGACCTCGACCAACCAGGTTTCGCAGGCTCAAAATGCGTATGCAGTCCGCCACCGCGCGAAAGCGCAGCAGACTGTGACGCCATCTGGGACGGACTCGCAAACGGCACCTTTACCATCCTATCCTCGGACCACTGTCCCTTCCGGTACGACGACGCGGCGCTAGGCAAGAAATCTAGCGTCTCGGCTGAGTACCCCCTCGGCCGCTTCAAATACATACCGAATGGCTGTCCCGGTATCGAAACTCGGCTTGCCCTCACCCTATCCGCGAATCGTCTCCCGCTCCCGAAATTCGTGCAAGTCACGTCTGCGAACCCGGCGAAGCTGTACGGTTTGTATCCGAGGAAGGGTGCGTTGGTGGAAGGGGTGAGTGATGCGGATATCAACATCTGGTACCCCGAGGGCAAGATGGTGGAATTCGAGCTGAGGAATGAGATGCTGCATCATGATGTGGATTATTCGCCGTTTGAGGGTAGGAAACTGAAGCAGTGGCCGCGGTATACAGTACTGAGGGGGAAGCTGGTGTGGGATCGCGAGAATGGCGGCTTGTTGGGTGAGAAGGGGTATGGGAGGTTTGTCAAGAGGGGTTCGAGTAGTCTTGCCAAGCCGAGCAAGGAGGGCGAGTGGGTGTTGCCGCTGTAGATGGGAGTGCTGCTGCGTGTTGAGAGGGTCGGCTCCTCGCTCTCTTTGTAGTTATCGGGCGCGGGTCTCAATGGACTTGTGTTTCTTATGACATGTGCCCTTTCCCCCCTGCTATAACGTGCTGGCTAGATTATCCACCCCCAGAACTCCATCCCTCAAACACCCATCCACAAACACCAACCCAACAAACACCAACCCAACAAACACCAACCCAACAAACACCAACCCAACAAACAC